>JAQFYB010001002.1:0-38933 GCA_034694085.1 Pogonognathellus longicornis
TGTAACCAAGCTCTAGTGTCCATAAGCTCTAGTGAAGCCAAGCTCTAGTGTTCACCAAGCTCTAGCGTCAGGTAATCGGCAAAACAGACGCAGTGACAAGATAAAAAAATAGTTAAGTAAATAATGATTTTCATTCATGAAGTACAGAACATAACACAACATTCCACAACGGACAAGACGAACTGCAAACTGAACTCAACACGACTCTCTTTCAAATTCAATCTAACGAGACGACAAAATGTTTTTGATATCATTTCAGTTTTTCGTACTGTTTTTCAGTTAATGTTGTGTTCTCAGTCTTCACTCAAATGTGGTATGCACGTCAACAGCAACAGCACAGTCTCTTATGTACTTCTTTATGTATGTAATGCACACAATTGCACGTTATATTAGTAGATGCATCTAACAAACTAACAACATCGTTCTGTGTTCCAAGATATTCAATTTAGTTAGCTTTGATTTGGTCTTCCATCACTTTTCCAAAGACAGCAACAAGATGCTTAAGAATGCATTCCTTCAAACCATGCACAATCTTCTCAATTTTTTCCACCTGACTTCCTCCAATTTATATAATACTTGATATATAGGAATATCTTTACTTTGTAGTGTATAATGTAGCGTCGATTTATTTCTCGTTGTATATTATGTCCTTCTTGGCCTATGGCACTTTTGCTATATTTTTACAGCGTGTTGTTCGAAGACACTTTAATGTCCATTACAAACACCAACAAACTCAGTTTTGTAACGTTTAAATGTAACTGTAGCATGAAACCAACTCACTCAGTTACTTGTACACGATTACAGTATAGTTCAGAAACCAAGTTGTTGAATCCATCGCACATGTGAGTTTAGAATACCATTTCATAACCACAGCTACTTAAAAGTTCATGAAAAAACACAGCTCAATTGCTGCTACAAATGCTCAGAGACAATGTTATGGTTTTAGTTAGAACTAAGATAAAAACTCGATAATAAAACAATAATAGTACACGAGAATCTTCGTTTAGACAAACCTCAAGTGTAAAAGTTGTCTCGCTGCGCTTATTGCAAAATTACATTATTAATGTCCATGAAGCTTTGAAATTGTTTGATGTTTTCATATGTGAACCTAGGTGTGTATATCTCTGTATAAATGTATTCTATGTATTCTCTGTATGTAATGTAATACTAACTTTTACACTACTACACATTTCCTTTACCACTGTATTATTGCATTATTGCAGATTCCGCTAAAAGAGAATTACACGCTTTTCACTGCCCATTACGCTTACTGTCACACTGGGAAAATTAGTGAAGGAGAAACATTTGAAGTTATGTTACACTACTAGTACTACTGGGCACTTCTTACAATATAGCGAAATGTTGAATTGGTAAAAAATTGATTTTTTGCTTCATTCACAAAGACTTTCAGGTTTTGAGAGTGTATTAAACACTAAAGAAGATATTAAGCTGTGCTACCTGACGTTTTAACAACCATGATGTGCACAATTTAGACTACTTCTCAAATGTGAAGTTAATCGCATTATTATTAGGATATTATATGACAACTAATCAGCATAATGTCTACAGTATATTACATGCTTATGATCCTGGCACCACTTTTAATGCTCTCAAAGGAAATGCAAATTCTGTATAAAGCTCAGACTGCAATACAAACCAGGTGCAAATCTGTCTTTATGTTTATGGTCGAGCAGACCGGCAAATAATATTATAATCCTTCTTCCCTTGCTTTACTGTACCAGTAGAAAAGCCAATGGACCACTTATGAATTAAGGTGTACGTTTAAAAAATATTAGTATCTTTTCTTATGACGACAATAAAAATGTATCCCACCACTCTCAGGTGACTACTATACTGTTACTGTAGTCGAAAATAATCTCGCCTTATTGTTATTACTCACTATTCAAGGTGATTATTAACCACGATTAATTCACTCGGCAGGTTTACAACGAGATAAATAAAACAAAACGAAATCATATGCATCATCACGCCTGTAATTGGCAAAGCATGTCAAGAAAAACACTTTTGTTTCAACCACGATATCAATTTATAACTGTAGATGTGTATACACAATAACACAATAATAGATTCAAGTCTTGTACTGAATAAAGTTACCTAACACTTTATACCAGCTTCTACAATTCTGCAACAATTCTGCAACGCTATTAAAGTACAGTGTATAAAGGCGAGGATTAAAAAGAAACTGCGTATTAAAATCCAGCTACTTTCGTTCTTGTTGTCCATACAACATTTTACATTGATAGCTATACACACACCTTTTGCACGCACCCTGTTGTTTAGTCATAGTTATTGTATTGCCGTCAGTCAATACAGATACTAGAATATTATGTAGATTTGCAAAACCAGGGTAAACATACTAAAACTGATTCTCGTACAACTTTTCACAGTACATAAACATTTGCACACTAATAAAAATGTAACCAGTCTATCTACGTTTAATGTGTATTGTTGTAGTGTAATTCGCCAGCATAGAATTCCATGTTATGAAACGGACTTAATTTGAGAACATAATATAATGGTTTAACAACACCTATCCCAATTCCTATTACATGTATTTATAATTAAAATTGGAATAGTGCCATGACGCAGGTAGGTATTGTTTTCCTCACACCCAGTTAGACTGGAAGACAAAAGGCTTCCGATCCTGTTTTAAATTCATAGTGGATGTTAGCAGAATATATAACAGGTGTAGGTAGGACATTATTCCGTACTCATCAATATCGATGAGGAGGTTGCGATTAATTATATTCATTATAGATTCTACTTTTAATTTTACCAGCAAAGAACTGCAAAACAACCTTTAATGACATTACTGATGAAGTTCAGTCGTTAAAGATCCAATGATAAAGCAACGTTTCTCTGAATAAATACCTCGTGAATAATTAACTCGAGAGTTGATGAGTGATATTAATCATCACACCCTCTAAATGTCTTGTTATTCATTAAGACTACTTTATAACTGGATTGAAACAGAAAGCCTACTACAACTCATTTTGTTCTACAACATACGAGTTTTGTTTTCAACGAGTTAAGTAGACATTCAGCCAAAGTGTCATTTCCCTCCCCTCGAATTAACTTTAGAAATGCTTTTTGTCTGCTTGCAAAACTTAATACGTAATACTTAATAAACATAATATAACGGCAGAAAGGAACCTTTACATAAAACAGACCTAGAAAATCTACCAATTCACGAAATTACTTAAATAGACAAATTTAACCACTTTTCTTGGTATACACATAGTTTAGAAATGGAAAGGTTGTGTGTGACTCACATGAATATGAATTTGTACATACAAATACAAACTTTATACAAGTACCTTAAAACATAAACCAGAGAATTCGCCAAATTTGTTAAACATCAAATGTGTTTATAAATGCAAAGTACACGTTTTTCACTGTTCTTTATATACGTTCAATTTTCAGAAACGCAGAATGCTTATGTCACAATGTTTGTTATTATTATGCTAAATCACAAAGCTTCAATACACTGCGTCATATTTATTTTAAATAATGTTATAAATCCAGACTGCTTAGGCAAATTATTGCTAGCAATTCTAAATCATTTACCAATATATTGCAGATACATAATGGGCATGTAAATATGAACGTTTTTCTAAAATGCAATAATAAAATAAACAATTAACACTGAAAGATGCAATTCGAATGTCCGAAACGCTGCTAGATACAAGGAGGCATAATATGTAAGCTGAAGTAATAGCTCTGGTAGACATTTTTTTCCTGAGCAATTTCTTTGTCTTTTTTGAATCGTTGAATGACGAGTGAAGTTCTTTGAGTGAACGTATTGCAAAGCGTAAAGTTTGTTGTCGAAAGCCCAAGAAACTTGAAGAATACTTGTAACCGGTTCAGTAATTTCTTTGTTAAAACCACAAACGCTCTAAGTTCAGTCAGCTCAACATACGTCTTACGTAATAAGTATTATCTAATGTCATTTAACAGGCCTGCAACCTATGTATCGGTGTGTAGCAGTGACACACGTCAATTTGGGCTACCTACTCTAAAGCAAGATGAGTATCATTATTACACCAACACTGTATAATATACCTACTACATAAATCCTAGTTTTAAACCAGCTCTCGCACAGTTCTTCTATACTAAATGTGAAATTAACTTTGCGAGAGTATTAACGCAAACTGTGAACAGAATGTGAGTATTCTGTTCATTGTTCAATGTGTAACTTGTAAGTAGAGGGTGTGGTATCTCCATTGGTATCTCTTCAATCTGTATCCATATATTTAGAACAAATTAACACAACATACAAGACATACATTAACTCTGAATCTATACGCATTCTCACCATAATTTAGCAAACGAAAAAAGTGCAAGTATTGATCTTGATTACACAATGCAAGAGAAGAATCTATAGCATTAACTACATATAACTCAGTCTCAGTTGTACGCATTCCTTTATTCTACACATTCAACAACGACTATACAAATACAACACTTCTTCAAGTATAAGTGTGCATAATGTCTTTAGAGAGAGAGGGAGAATCATAATATTATTGTATCAGTGGTTCGGCATGCATTGCAATATGTTAACATATCCATTGCCAACACTGTCTGTCTGTCTTTTCTGTAATGTATGTACAGAATATAAAAGTGTGTGCCGCGTCTATATATGAGCTACTTGGAAAACTAGTTTCTACCTATTCACATTCACACTTTAAGCTAAAACACATGTAGACAAAAGAGATGTACCTAAGTGAAAATGCAAACTGTTTCTAATTCTATAGGTTATCCAGTAAAAACTATTTTGCAAACACATTAGACACACAACACACATCCTTTTTTATTATCGACTATAAAGGGAGAGGAGTTTATAGCAACTTCTGCTACACACACACTAAATTAAGATGCGATGTTCTTCTTTCTTTCTTTCAATTCGTAACACATCGGTGTGGATCGGCTTGGTTTTTCGCGTGTACACATACGAGATACGACTACTCCGTGTGTACGAGTTATTCTCGGCTGGAAAGTTCATCCAAGTTGGATTGCAACAACAAAAAATCCGGAAAAATGTCAAGCATCACGAACGTGCTGTTACGCAATTTACATATCCTAGGACGTTTTCACTCTTCATACCAACCACACTCCTCAGAGAGTCTGTGTTTCTTGTCTACAGAGGAAGAGCAGTATTATTGCTTGCTATACAAAATACAAACAGATACTTTCAACCCCTAGAGGTCTATATAATTCCCTAATGCTGAAGTTATTATTATTATGTTCTATTTACACTATAAACCCACAAGCATAAACATACACACATATTATCTCAGTCTCCTTTATACATGCAGAACACGACTCTAACCTCAGAAAAATCTAATAATATGAATTTGAATTAATCTCTTGTCCCCATAAAAAAGCTGAATAGCCACCTACATTCTACAAAGTGTTATTTAGATCCGAAGAAATATCATTTTGCATTTTCTTTCTTGCTCGTGCTTTCCAACACAATTAGGAAGCACCTACTTTGTGTATTGATATGACAATACATTTGTGGCTATACAACAACTGGAGCTGGCATCCTTTCCATTAGATAACAGAATTACAAACACACAAGGAGGTCTTTCTACTACTTACAAACTCTTAACTACTTTAACCCTTGCATCTTCCTATAATAACTTTATTTTAGAGCTGACAGAACAACTTCCTGTTCTGATCTCATCTCTCAACAGCTACCACACAACAGCTGGTTAAAACGGGCATTTACAGATACACACCACTACTGGAGGAAATTCGAACACATACAAAAGGCGAGGAACTACTATTGGTAAAAAATGCTAAATGTGTGTTTAATAATGCCGACTTGAATCTATTGATATTTTTTGCTTGCATACTACATATTACAGAGTGTTTGCACATAGAATTGATTACAAACAAACAAGACTCCCATTATGACTATCTATGCGAAATGTGCCTTTGACGTTTATAGTATAATCCTTTCTTTAAATTGTGATGGCTCTACATGCTCATTACTTAAGTAGGCGTAATTCTTTATGAGGATGAGAATAATGAATTGTTCATAAATGCAAATAAAAGACACTCATAATTTCAACAATGCAAGGCAAGACAACTGAGAAGTACAGCGATTAAAATGCTCATTACAACGACCAACTCTGCCTTCTGCCTCAATAAAGTACACAAACTCCCACAACTCCTCTTTCTCTGGCTAAAGTCATTCCACCGAGTAGTCATACGTAATGATAACAATTAATTATAATTAATCCTATCTGCACCATACTGCCTTACTGCATTTCTTATTTGCTTGACCACATTTTCAACTTTTTGCGTAGACTTGCTGGATTCAACAGCAAAAAATCCCAACTACACCATTGTAGCATGAGTACCTATAAAGTATACACATATACTTACAGTAAGACATTACATGATACATTAAACTTACATTTGCGGCTACTCAAGTTCTTATCTACGCTGCAACTTGCTCAGTGTGTGTTTCGAGTGGACCAACTACATGTTCCTTGCTATTCACTTATCTAATTACATAGCAAAATTAAGACAAGACTACATTCTTCTTCGTTCTGCCATTTATGAAACTACTCCATTCCGTCATGATCTGTTTTGCTACATCCGCCGGTTTCTTTGCTCCACTAGTTCACTAAATACAAACTACTACACTGCGGATACTTGACTAATAGTAACTTGATTCCGTCCTCAACAAACACACAAAGATATTCATGTTTAAGTAGAAGAACTATAACGTTGTGCCTTGCTGTCTACCACAATCTTCTATGAGTGATGATATTTCATCGTATTTTTGTATTTATACACATAACATACCTACTATTATACCTAGCAAAGGAAAAACCTGTTTTATCACAAGTCTTAAGCTAAAGTTAAAGTAACTCAATTTTAACATTGAGCTTCATGCAAAGCAATACGACAACAAACGCAACAAGTCCCGTAGACAGCCACAAACTAATGTACGTATGTATACCTATGTATGTATTACAATGTTAGGTGCATACAAACGCAAGATACATATAGGCATACCTAGCTACATGTTTTTCAACGTGTAATAAAATGTATTTAATAGCGTGTAGTGTGTATTAATGTACATCTCCCAATAGTATGTATATAATATGTGCATAGTACATAGATATATGTAGCAGTAATGATTTGAACATCAAGTCGACTTGGATTTGTTTTGAAATACTAAAGACGAGATAAAAGTGTATATAGGTATAAAAGGCTTGTAGAACTACAAGACGGTAAAACTGCGTTGATAAGCCAAAAAACGGAACTGAAATTACCAGATTTGAGTTTAATGTTTCTTGTCTTTCACTTCATTGAGAGAAGATGAAGCAGGATGTGTTCGACTCAAGTCAACAGTCGCAATCAACATCAATCCTTTTATTCATAATAGACACTGACTTCATAGCCTCAGTTAGTTCGAGTGTTATTACATTTTAAATGTATACACGTTGTAAGTTAGCGGAAAGCTATTCTACCTGCATCCGAATCTTATTAAAACTAATGATGGCCTATTATTAAGTACATAATAGGCCATCAGTATGTAAAACGGAGAGTAGATTTGAATAATGTGTTCCTAATTGAATGGCAGCAGTCTTTGTATTTCGTAGGAAGTTTGCTTACTTGCTCAAACCTCAACATCATATTGCAGCACGGCAGTATGCATCATAAAAAAATCGAAGGCTTGGTTCCTGTATATTAACTCTTGCACTCAACCTACACTAACTTGCAATCAATTCACTTTCAGTATAAAACATGTTCAATGAGCTTGTACATGCAATAAACATCAAGTAGACTCATCCATAATACTAGGAACGCTTAAAAATATTACTATCTCTACAGTCCACAGTATTCTAGGGAGCTGAGTCCTAAACACAAAATTTGATATTGTAGAATTATCAGCATATCTGTATGTATAGTATGATATGAATGAACATAGCCCTGTGAGTTTTCAGACCTTTGCTTAAGGTTATTACTTCAAAATTATTAATTTTCGAGGAAATGCAGCGTTTAAACCTCATGAATATTTCAAAGCAGCATAGTATGTACTGTAACGTAGTTTAGGTGTTGTATAGTTCCAACGAGTGTCCTACCAAGTACAAATAAACATTTATTATCTTGTTGCTCCTGTGAGCAATCATCTCATGATTTACTGCTTGTTAGACAATTAGGCAGCAGACCTAATGTCCACAACTACACACACAAATACATACTCTGCATATTAATATTAATACTGCTATGCCGTGGCCGAAAAACTTACGGCCAAGTGTATCTGGTATTGTGTATTGTGTGTAGTGTGTACTAATTCCCAACTTCCAGTTACATTCTATGCCATTGTACATTACTTAACTGGATCATTATCAGTTTATTGTTTACTCTCGTATGCAATGTTATTTTTTATCAATGGAAATGCCCCGTTCTCTAGCTCTTATACACTGCATTGCATTCATTTGACGTGTAATTTCATTTCATGCGTTACATTTCCTAAATGCTGCCCATTAAAAATGAACTGATAAATTAATGACGATAACAATAGCAATTTGCAGTAATAAAACATTATGAGAAATGCCAAAGCCTTGCATGCGCTCTTAGAATCTACTGTAAGTGCGGTTTACATATATAGAAATATACACTGCATTGCTCTGTAGTGTAGTCCTACTAGTAAATAGTAGTTTGTATTTCAGTAATAAGTATACTTTTTTATATTGACCATATTTAATCAATTTGTATATAACATTCTCTACGTAGTAGTCGTGGTAGGATGAATGAGATTTAAACTAATAAATGATCAAGAGAAACGAATCAAATTGTTGTTGTTTGCAGTACACGAACACACACGGTACCTACACAGAAGGAACTTGGGCGAGCTGTTGCTAAATGCTATTACAAATCTCAAGGGCAATCAGCAACTGGTCTACATCATTTAAAAAATGTTGGTCAGCCTTTTATAACAGTAGAACTGCGCTGGAATGGAACCCTGAGGTTACTAATACACAGCAGAAAGATACAATAATTAATTCTGTTATTATATTACATGTAATATTTATACATACCTACATAGGAATAGGAATGCAGTAATAAATATCCTTAGTAATTTTGCTCAGGAGGAAGTATATATTACGACTGTTAGGTATATATAGGAAAATCACCAACAAACCAAATCATAATTGTACAGAAAGTCTCTAAGCTGTGTGTGCAACAGGATTTGTGTCTTAATAAACACGCAGAGATTACGACTGCATTTTCCGTTAGAATGTAAGTAAATGTATTTAGGTACGAAATCAAGGTGGAAATGACAATCTGATTTGCCCACAATACAAAGTTGAAGCTAATTGTAGTGTACAGAAATGAAAGAGACACAAGATACTTCCCACCGACGATCAGATGAAAAGAGTGATTAAAGAATCTTATTAATTATTGTGTGAGCTTATCAACCTCTGTGGCGATGACAAGGACGCTTGGGCCGCGCTATATTACTTGTATACAAGCGTGAAGGAAATTTATTTACAACTTAATGCTGGTTGAGTAAATGGGATGAAGAAAACTTCGCTATCACAAATGTATTGGTGGCAATTATACAAAGTAGCATAAAGAAACGAAAAAATTGTGTAATGAATAAATCATTTTGCATGCAATAATCATATAATAATATTATGCGCAGTAAACCTACTAATTCTTGTTTGTATACTTATGTAAGTAATCTATACGTAGAAATTCGTTTAGATTACTTACAACTGCGTATATTTCTACTTAACTTAAGTATAGGTATGGTATAAGGGATAAGCGATTCAATGAATCTGTTTGCCACATTATACATGATGGAAATAGATAAAGAATTAAGGAAAAGTGGCTAATAAACTTATGTTAAACATTTGGAAAGAGATAAAAAAGTGAACTGCGGATCATTACATTATCTTTATATCCGTTTCAAGCACTCTGGAACCAATCAATGGCTCGCAATGTAAATTTGTGAATCTCGAAATACTGTATTTATTATTGCGACTGCTTGTGCAACAAGTGCAATAAGTCAAATGGTATAAAATGAGTAGGTAGAAAATAAATGGGATAGATAGACTAAGCTGAGAAGAAGAAGTATGAATAAAATGATCATAAGTCAAAGTGTAAGCGTAATCATGAACTAGAAGAAGAAGCAAAAGTGGCTAATAAGAAATATATAATAATGATAAAGAGAGTTGTACTTACTTGTTGAGGAATCCGTCAAAATCTTCTTGCTGTTCACTTATGGAGGCTTCCAGATCCAAGTAGGTTCCATAGTCCCCATCCTTGTAAAGTTGCAAGGTAGCATCATCAAGCTGTGAAAAAATCACCAAACTCATCATCACGAACTGATACTCTCCTTATTATTTATTTATGCACGTTTTTGCAATGCACTTAACATCCACCGGACTAAAAACCATTCTTTCTTTTGTATACACTGCTCATAGCATTCTAAAGATGATCTTCTCTCTCTCTCAGAGATGCTCTTAGAAAATAAACTGACTAAACACCAGGCTGCAGCATTACTCACTTCACCACTACTGACTTGACTACCTCTTCACTTCTTATAAGACTAATCTCATTTGACTTATCTTCAGTTAACTCATCAGCTCAATATCATCTTCTAAACGTGTACTGTGATATAATAACCATTTTAACAATATACAATACACATACTCAATACCTTCAATAGCTAGGCTGTAGTAGTTAAGTAACTATACAAAAAGAAACGATCATCGTCCGTCATACATCGTTCATTCAGCTTTTGCATCCCATTTCGTACGAACAATACATACAGATACATCCGATACATTATTTAATATTTAACAAACCCTTGTCGAGTAGCATCTTCAGACAACACATCCAAACTGCATATAACCGCCATGCCACTCTTCCACATAACGTAACTCATCAATACACACATTCGGCATTCCTATGGTCTACTTTATACACATGACCAAAGTACTCACATAGTAAAGTACTCATAACCTGTGTACTAGTAGTTATGTCTGTGTTTTGTTATGTGAAATTTTATACCGGCTAGACCAACACATCTTTTTTTCTTGGTCTACTATTCATATTTACATTTATACATGGTTCACCTGTACATGTATGTACAGTATGTAGAGATACCTACATGGAAACATAGCTGTTTCGTGTCTTCAGCCTATATCTCCATATCAAGTAATATTGTCGATGAAAATGGGGTAATTTATTGTATAATAGAGCTAACGATTATACCCATGTGGTATTACATACACGATTAGGTATCTTATCTTCCACGTCTTGTGTTTGCCATCAAGGAATCAACTCCATGAATGAAATCAACCACGAATAACAATATACCTAATGCAAAACAACCCACAACCGTCTTCCTCTCTTTTTCCTACTTTTTTCTAGTTTTATTGTTCTTCATATTGACATGCACTCAACTAAACTGGAAGTAACTCACCAACAAATGCAATGAGTCTTCTACTGGGCTGCTTTTGTCTTTAAATTTGCCATGTAGGTAGGTACTCCTACGATCATTTAGAACACAACACAAACAATTCTCTTATTATGTTAAGCTAATTACTACTCAGATTATTCAAAGTGCTCAAAGTACAAAGTTTACAGTGTGTACTACACATGGAAGTTATACACTGTAACAGAGTTAGCTATTTTGTTATTGTGCATTGTGTGTTGCGTGAGTGTGTGTCAGTTTGTTGCATCGTATTTGGTAAATGTTATTAACACAAAACACTGTTTATTATCAATTATGTAAATGTCTACATAATAATTAACATTATAGAGTAGTAGTAATTATTATTGAAAAAATGCTGCTAATAAGGATCAGAACAAAAAAATGTAGTGCACAATGTTTATGATGGTTGAATATTGCGTTAGCTGTGAGTTGCTGCATAACACAGCTATATTCTGTAATGCAATGAGAATCCCACGACAAACTACTCATCACTTTCGCATCAGCTCCTGGTTTCCTGTTTTGATCAAACCAAAGTTCTTATCTGGCTATATTTTTATAGAGCTTTAGGTTTACTTCCTCTTTTGAGAAAAACAAATTTTCACATTATTATTACATGTACTAAAAGGTTTAACATATTTACACGTACAAAGCTGTATGTTACTAGATTTACACGAGGAGATTTTAAACACTGTGTTTTACTGATGCACCATAGTGGAGCATTCATTATTGTTGTGACAGAATCACATAGACCGATAGCAACATTTTTACATAAACATTAAACAGCTCAGTTGCATTAAACACATCAGAAGACAACTAGCCATTAAATGATTTGCTGATAATTAGATTAGGTGTGAGTACATTATACATTACATTTTTATGGCCAGTGATGTATGTCTTTCTGGCACATCCGGAGCAATTCCGTCCATCGTCTAAGAAATATATAACGTACATAACTATAAACCATCAGAGTACGTGCATTGTTTCTTATCTCCTACACGTTACACATTATATACGTTTTTGAAATTAACAATTAAGTCTGACTAGTACAATGCTAGTAGGTTATGTGCAATGTGCGTAAAATCACATACAACACTGCCACCAAAATGTCCACTTAGTACTTAACGAAGGCTTTAAAATAAAAAACTGCAGAACTTTATTACATCAATAGTAACACAGATACACATACATGTTTTGCATACTACGTTTTATAACGGGGCTTTCTAATAATCACAATATTATAATACTGTGTACTAATGCAACATTTGTGATAACTCGGACGTTTCATGGCAGCCTCGTCTAAGTCATGGCTTGTCATAAATACACGATGCCACATAGTACGCATTTGTTGTAGTATCTTTACTTAATAAGCCCCCTGGACCGCCACAGACAGACTGGACTTGTATAGCATGCCGATACAAATACACTAGTTGCAATTAGATTGCTAGTAGTGGGATGAGTATTGAGTGTAGTGTATTGTGGAGTGCTGTTTAGAATGAAATACTAGTAATACGTACGAAAGTCATAAAAAAGCTTCAGAAACGCAATCGGAACACAGAGGCTGGCGTATCGTATCATATGCAAAGTTAAGTTGAGATAGTACATATTGATAAAGGGTTGAAGACCTGTAAATTGCTTGCAATACTAATCTTCAATGAAGTGTATCTCTCTCTCTCTCTGTACAGTACAGTACTACATTGTAATTCCATTCCTATACACATTACACTCTGCATGGCTCTATTCCATATACAGATAACTAAGCAACACATACACTACACACAGAAAGAATAGTAGAACTTGTATAGTAGTAATGGAGTTGAAGACAAGAAAAGGAGACTAAAGGAATATTACTATTCATCTCTCGTAATGTTATCAAAGTGTAGTATTATTTCTACAGAAGAACACACACAGTAACAGAGTGGAGTCTGTCTCACTGTGCATTAAGGTTAGGTTATGGTTTACTTTTACAATATCATCATCAGTCGAGATGTTCTGTTATAATCTCTACTGTAAACTTATGAATATTTATATCGCCTGTTGCCACAAGTTGTTGTAAATAAGTTGTAAGTAGATCTTGCGTGCAAGAAGCAACTTATTTCCATACAGGAATCATCCAATTATGCTGGAGATCTTACAAGACACAGTCAAAACCAAAGAAAGAACAAACCAAAGCCAACCACTACACCACCACCCTACTAGACACAGCGACCATGTAAATATCTGTATACAAAAATTGACGGCTGATGATGATGATGATGATGACGGATAATTTAGTTTTTCCTTTGTTTTGTGTTTATGCCTAACTCGACATTCGTTCTCATCGGCTGGGTTTAAAAGCTAAAGAGGAAGTGTGGCCAACCATAATATAGGAAGTAACAAGTGTCAGATCATTTGATGCACGCAAAGCAAAGTGTTTCTTATACTCGTCTTCATATTGTACCTTGCTTTCAGCTTTACTTTACCGTACTATGTTTTAAATGCAATGTGTTTATCATTCTGCATATCTCGGTGTAAGTAAGCAGGTAGTACTATTTCATCAATCGCTTCTATCATCCATCTCGAGTATTATTGTGTTGAAAGTACGTACGTTTAAAAAATGTATGTATGTAAAGGATGAGTAAATGCCTTTTTGCAAATGCATGCCAAGATGGTGAGAAATGAGGGGAAAAACAAGAATGTCTAAACAATATGGATTAGATCGGTTTAGTACTTCTATATATACTATTTTGTGTTCCCGTCTGCCTTATTTACTCACTTAGTTTAGTTAGCATTGGTAAATGGCTATAAAATGAAGGCAGTATAATATACCTACGTGTGCAGATAAACTGCTTCATACTTGAGTTGCAACTATGCACAGTCTATAAATAATGCATGTCTCACAGATAAATACCTATGTCAAAGAACAAACGATTGAGCAGGTGAAATTAGTATACTTTAGTATCATAGTAGCTACTCTATGGTAATCTACTAGTGTAGTGTACTGTATACAGTAACTACTTTCATGTAGAAATTTGTTAGTTGCATTCAAGAATTATATCACTACATTCATGTAATGCCTTCCTACAACAGTTATCGTCATGAAATATATAATAATATGCTTATGTATAAAACGTACATTAAATATGTAGCCTGATGTATGTACATGTTCGCACAGCAAGAGTAGGAGGGTAATACTATTCGTTCCGCAACAAACGGAGATCAGTATCAGTTTGCATACCTATTCAATAATATAATGTAGTACTTTTGCCTAATGTTAAATAAGTAAAAGCGAGTTGACTTTGAAATTTGAATCGGCTTTAGCTTTAGCTTACTTAAGAATGTTCTCTCTCTCT
The DNA here is from genome assembly GCA_034694085.1 of Pogonognathellus longicornis. NCBI lineage: Eukaryota > Metazoa > Arthropoda > Collembola > Entomobryomorpha > Tomoceridae > Pogonognathellus > Pogonognathellus longicornis. The sequence goes on from JAQFYB010001002.1 coordinate 14,824, forward strand.
GTGTCTGTCTCTTTGCCTCCAAGAAGAAGACGATGTAAACGTAAGCTGCCGATCTTTATGAGCTTATTTCTTCTTCGGTATTTTATTTTCCGTGCTCAACGATGCGAAAAGAAATACATAGGCATAAGCATAACATTGCACACAGCCGACATTCACAGTTGGCGATGAGTATAGAAGAATGAATGGGAAAAGGGAATCGAATTGAGCAACAATGAACCAGGCTGTATAAGGAACTGCTACTACTATACATATTGCATACACACAGATATTGTACAATTACAGCTATGGTGTTTTGATATTAGTTTCATATAGCACTTTGGCACTATGCAGAAATGTATTAACAGCAAGGAACAGAGCAACTGACAAGTGATGAGATTCCAAGTGTAGTTAAGAAATATGAGAAGGAGACGAGATTCAGGAATCAAGATTACGAATGAAATGAATTCGACAATCTGTCAGGTGTAATGCTCCACGTTCTATTATGTGATGGTGTGTGTAGTGCTGTGTATATCTCTTATGTATTTATGATAGAGTCGATGATAGGGAAAGTCATTGTCAAGTTTTGAACCAACTTAAATTATGTTATGATGATGATTTTCGTTTACACGCTCAAGAGTCAAAGACACCGACCACGATTCAAACTGAATTTATATTCGCGTAGTGGCCAATACGTAAAAAAGAAATAACACTTTGAATCGTTTTAAAACTGGTCTGTTCTCATTTTCAATAATATTTATCCACTTCTCACTGTCTATTTATGACGGAAAAATACTCTAACTACTCTCACACAATATTTCTCCATGTCAGCCTACGTAACAACAAAGCGAACCCTTATTTACTCATAAATAGACTTTAAACGAATAAATATCCAGCCCAGAAAAATATCGACGCATCATCATAGTATGTTCGAGATTTTTTTAAATAGAAGAGTTTATTAAAGGTTAAGGTTATGAAATGAATAAATGAATGATGCATCTACATTTATAGTATACAGGTAGGGTGGTTGTGGTTGATTTATCAAAAGCAACTTTCCTATACCAATAATTGCAGGTTGCAGGTAAATTGAAATGTATTAGCTTTAATTGTCTCACCTTCAAAATTGGTTTGACCGTAACATAGGAAGATAGGAAGTAAGTAAGTAAGAAGAGTGAAACATATTCTTGAGACACGACCACTACCAGTGCATTACTTCCCTTGAAAAAAGTTTTTTTTCCAAGACACCTGTGAAGAAGCTTGCATGCAAAATGGTTCGCACTATACTTTACCTTGTAATCTTGTAGGTACTACTATAGAGCAATGCAAACTGCAATGCAATGGACGGGAAGAGAATCATCATGATTTTCGTTATGCCACACAGCAGCACATTATTAGCGAGACAGATAGAGATAGTGAAACATGAACTATGCGATCCTCCTAGTGCTTTATGAGTAGGAATTGGAATTAGTCAGAGTTTTTAGAATTTGTTAGCTGAATATAGTACAGGTATTAATTCTACATACACTTCCCAAACACTCTCTACCTACCAAGTATACACTCTGTGAGTATTCGTGACTTGGCAAGGGAATCAAAATGACTTTGCCACTTCAGAACTCTTGACACGACTTGACTTATTCAGAATACAGACTCTTGGGTAAAAGCACAAGGGGTTACCCATTACATTCTATTACGTACTCTACAATTCTTATATGTACTTTACTTTGCATACCTTCTTCCTTCTTGCTCTAATCTACTAAAAAAGAAACTTCTGTAGCAATTTACTCACTACATATTCACATACTAGTGTACTTCATGTACATGTGCATACAGATATACACTACATTTTAGTGTAACATTCAATTCATCTGATTTCATGATCCAACACAAGAACTCTTGCTGACTGACTCGACTCCTTAGTTTATTTTACTTCCATTCGTAGTGTGCCTTTTAGTAGACTTGTCATTTATCAAGCTTAAGTCGACGACTGAACTGAAATGATGCAAAAAACTACTGTAAATAATTTACATTAGCAAATTTGTCTGTATAGTATGTATAGTATGTAGTACAAGTACAATGTAGGTGTACTGTACAAAGCACAAGGCACAAATACCTACCGAAAGTAAGTTGGATAAAATATAGAATACCTTTAGGTATAGCTACTTACATAGCTGTAGAATGATGTTGATATAGTTCGGAGGAGTTAGTAAGTCGCCAGTGTGTGTGACTGTTGTATGTATAGAGTATAGGAAATGGAATATTATCTTTGATAATAAAACACACCACGTGTAATGACCGTAGCATGATCTGTCACTTCTAACTTTGTTCTTAGTTCATTTCTCAGCGTACCTAATGGGATGTACCGTGAATTTACCTGTAAATGGTAAAGTGTACTGTACCGTATGTCATGCTCTCTTCTTCACTCTCTGCTCTCGCTCTATAATATCACTCTTTGATTTGCTTAATAAACACAAACTCTGATTATTCATATACTTACCAAAGTTTCACATGTTTACTAATGTAATGTAAAACAGGTATGTATGTATCTGTATCTGTATGCCTTTGTCTCAGTCTGACAGTAAGTTAGCTCATCATTACTATACTTCTCCAGATTCTCTACTTTGCATTATTTCTCTTCGACCGTCTGTCTCCTTTCCTTTGCAGTGGTCCGGTTTCCATATCATATCATACTTTACTTTGCAAATGATTTCACCCACAAGATACCAAACCAATGTAAAATCTACAGTCCACTTTACCACACAAATGTTCTTTGTAAATTCTAAGTTCTTAATAAATGCATAATATTTATCAGCAAAAAAGAGTCTCTCTCTCTCTCTCTCTACCATTTAATGTTGTAGAATAAAAAATCCTTAGGCATCCCTTGTCAAGAATAATCGAAGCTTTTTGCAGGGTTATTATCTTATTATTTAGCTTGAAAGCAAGATTCTTTCCCTACTTTTCTTCAGTAGAATGACTAATACAAATGAAATGGCTTTATCCTGTTGTGAGCAATCCTTTAAATGTAATTAACAACTAATAGCATTTGTAATTGTCCCATGTTCATAACAAACATCAGAAATTCATCAATGATTGTCACTAACTAACAGACATGACATGAAGCTTTGAATTGTTCGTAATCGAATCAAGATAATATGCAGTAGAATAACAAAACTTCTACTTTACTATGGACAATGCGATATTATAATACTAGTCCTAACCAATTATATTTTGTGGCCTTCCTTGAACTTTATTAAATGGAACCTTCTGTTCTTCTGAGTCTGAGACAAACACATTAAAATTGTCGCAATAAAAATTATTGATTTTCTTCGACAAGTACTGTGTACTACAAGTACAAGTGAAATGAAAAACATTGTTATTATAAACGAACGTTTCAAGTGAAGTGGGTAATAATATTTTATTGCTAATTTATTTAATGCTATTAGAGCCCTATAAACTCTTTTCATTCAACAATTCATTAACCTTATCGTCTGCCTTGTCCTCGCTTGAATCTGTACATACATGAATCCATGGCTTAAACTTTAAACTATAAGTCTGTGTAGCATAATAGGAATAGCACATACAAAATACAAAACCTAGTGTACTTTTGTCATGCTAGTAAGAGTGTAAGGGAAAAGTGTATGGATAATAGTAAGTAATGTAATGATAGGGTAAGTTAACTTTATACATGATCTTTGATTGTAGATAAGATGAAATCAAGAACTACAGTACTCTCTTGACAGTGCTGAGGAATGTTTATGACGCCAATGACAGACTGTCATTGCACAAAAGACACTAGACACTTTATGTTGTATTATGACTCGTATGCCAATCTTTTTTGTACACTAACACTTTAAAGGTGCACTACAACGGACATTATTGTATTGCCATTAAATAGGTAGGACAAAGACGCATTGAAACTATCCTATAAGGACATGCATGTTGACGACGTGAAATGTATAGTGGTTGTTAATTTAGTTGGTCAGATATGATCTTATGACAGGGAAACACATACCTAAGAATGTGCATGCAGACAAACCCAGAGTCTTGTGAGTTCGCGACTCAGATCAGGAGAATTCTACCAAGGTCATTTCATTTCATTTCTATATACGTGCATTGTTTACACTTTGATATTCGTATTAGTATTATTATAATACAATTTTAATGTGACAAAAGTCTTTGTGCACAGTTTTGCCCAAGATGAATTCTGAGCTACACTCAAACAAAGATTCTGTGTAATCAAATCCTTTATTAAGAGTTACACACTAAAGCTACAACTGCTGTTGCAAGACAATTTTCTATTGTATTAAGTAAGAGGCAGTGTTCATCAATGAAAATCTCATCCTTGCTTACTGATTATTCTAAGAAATGGAAGTGTACCTAAGTCTAGGATGTTAAATCAATGCAATAGAGCAAGAATACTGTGCATGACATCTGTCACGTTCACCCTATGAAAATTTTATGAGAGCCAGAAAAAATCATTGGCATTGTGTGATGTTTAGCAAACGTTTACATTTGCATTACGACTTACTATCCTTTGTTAGTCGCCCATGTTAAGTGCTCATAAAACCTTTATAGGAATTTGTAAAGATTTACGCTCAGCTGCACTCAACGTATGTTACATTAAATGACTAGGCTGCAAATAATTCCAAGCTTGTACCACACAATGAAAGTGTCTCTATACTAAGCCTCAGCTCAATGTACGTTTCTACGTATGCAGTAATCCCAATTAATTGTTTACAAATGAACAAGTCATTTAATTCTGCAATTAATTATTTCAAATAAATTAGAGCATAAGATGCACATGTAACAATGTGCTATTAGTACCTACTGTGTAAAGGTATGTAAGCAATTAGATTTAACTGCAACTTGTAATTTGACACTGACAGTTTAGCTGATATCAATAAAATATGTAAAAATATACAATGCAATTTCTTTTACAAAATATATTACAATATTAAGTAAGTGTTTGCAAATACTAAAATAGAGTCTCAAAGTGTGATGTGTGGCAAATGAGGTAAAAGCATTACGTTACATATCTCGAAACATCTCAACCGTAATGAATTGACAGTGAATGATCTCCAACTTGGAAAAACTGCTATGAACCTAGATTCACTTTCGTTTAGAATTCATGACAATAAGTTTAAGTATCAGCTTTAAGCCCGGTAAGCACCAAGCAGTGTGATCCATTGTACTTAATCTGTGGTGTACCTCGACAGACCATCTAATAAAAAATCCACGTTTTATAGTATTTTATATAGACTCTAACAAGCCTTATATTTGTTACCAGTTTATAGCATTGAACACTACAACAAGTTGTAAAATATTTTATTCGCTTCTTTGAACTATGTTACCGTGTCAAAAAATAATTGTCTTATCGTAAAAGGGTCTCAAGGTACATACATATGATATTTAAAGTTTTCCTTTACAACAAGTGAAGATTGAAGGAAGCTTTAGTTTAAATATATGTAAGCAATAAACAAAACTCATTACATTAAATGCCATATTAGTATACGATTCAATAAAAAGAGACAAAAAATGGAAACAATGGAGAAAAAGGCAGCCAGACGGTAGTACTATGTTGTGTAGAAATTGTGTTTGATAATTGAACTCCTACACATGACAGCGTGTAAGCTCGATTCGATTCTGCTCGACTCCTTAAAGGAATGCTTAGGCACATCACACCAGCATGAATTACAAATTACAAATAGTACAATACAAAATAGCAAGATGAGCCAGCTTTTTATGTGTCCAATTCTATTCTGAATTAAGACTGCGTCTATTTCTTCCACTGCCTTTTCTTGTACATCAATTCAATTAGTCTAAATTTGCAATTCAATGTAATAGTCTTAAGCGAAGAATGTGAATTCTTTACTTACACCACAAACAACACACAAGGTTTCCACCTGTAGTTTCTGCTTCTCTATTGTAACACAGAGTGCTTGAGTCTACATAGGAATTTATTTAGTAGTACAACAATTACTTAACTACCTACAGTTCTTATGTAGTTACATATTATACGTGTAATAAAGGAATGCGAGTATGTTCAAAGTACTCAGGTAGGCAGTAGGAATTACAAATTTGAGTTAAACCACAGAATTACAATGATGATGATCTATTAGTAGTACTCTGGATTATCTGTAAAGGAGCTCAAATAGAAGAAGTGTACAGACAGTGTATTTTACATTATACCTACTACAGGCAGAGGCAGAGGCTACACAAAATGAAGTACCTTTGTACTTTTGTGTTAATATAAAGTAAGGTGTTTACTCCTAAAGCTGTAGTAGTGCGTTTACCTATAGGAAAGAACGAATTCTGGTTGTGTTGTGCTGTGTGTGGAGTTCTTCTTTTGAATAAACACAAAGCACACGAAAAAGCTGTTGAAAAAGTGAACTTTCGGCATAGGATTTTTCTCGTTCGTTTCGCTCGACGGATGAATCTGTATTTCACGACACTCGTAGGGATTCTCACGATCAATTTGCCCACGCAAAGCGTTAGCATAAGAGTGTACGTAGCTATGAAATGGAATTTAAGGTCCTAATTTGACAGACTACCTTATATGCATTACTTATGCATAATGTATTACACCTGAATTACCTATTTGAAGAAAGTCATGCTTTTCTCATTATGATATAAAATCTCTTGGGACCTGTATTACTTTACACAGATATATTTACGTATCATTTGATGTTAAATATACAGGGATTGCATTCTAACTGATTCAGTGATTGCCATTACTACTAGCACCCATAAATATTCACAAGAATCAACTCAAAGTTCACCGTAATCCAACAACTCCTTTGCACACTTCCTATATTTTATTCCCTTATATGGCACGATACACAATACAAGCCTCTACAGAGTTGAACAAACATAATAATAATACATGTAGGAACTGTTAGAACAATTCAATGCAACGGACTCAATGTCATTTTCTTAGACAGCTCCAACCAACTCATTACAACATTTGTCTGAAATTTTGAAAAAATCTCGCCTCCTATGTAATTTAATCCTATACAAATGTGTGCCCTAATAATTTTGTATTCTTGCCAACATACCGCCCATTACACATACATAGATGGGAAAATAAACTTCTAATAACTATTCTGTATATTATTTATGCACATAGATTTTACACATAACTTTCTCCTGTGTGTTAATGATGTAACTTAATGCTAAATGTTATCTAAGCATTGCATATTAATACACAGCATCTTGTTGTTAGTTGACATTGAAAATGACGCAAGGTGCACAGAGCATGAACACAGTTTGTGACTTCTGGTTCTTCTTTACACAGTAGTCCTTTTGTATCAGCTGTCAATGTCACTTGTATATTACACGTAATGTCAACTTGGGAGTCAGAATGATTTATTTAATTTATTATCGCTGAAATGGGAGGACAGCGACTACAGACTACAGACTGATTCCCTTAATCTCATAATAATCCTTTCCATTCAGCAACAAACAGCAACCACAAATTGTTTATTGCAACAAATGCTACACTACTAGAATATTACTGCGCTTTAATTATAATTTAAATATATACATTACGTTATCAACAAGACAGACGTATAAAAAACTTGTGCACTCTGCACTACATGTACCATCATGCTACACAAACATATCAATTTACGTTCTAATGCATGCAAACTTGGCTTAATGTAAATAAAAATGCGAACCAAAGAAGTAATGTACCTATGTCTATTATATACAAAATTACAAACTACTAATATGCACATAAAATATTGCAACTCGATCCTATAATTGAATCTTTAAAGATTATAATATGAATGAGGAGATTGTACTGCTAGAAAATGAGATCCATGCCATAATAACATGGTTTGCATTATATAACGCTTAGAGATCTCCATTACTTCATCATCATCATTCTTTATGACCATTACCAATTCTTTTATTACACTCATTATTCTTAATCTCCTACAAACGACCCAAGTTTAATTAAAACACTTCATCGTCTAGTGCACACAGAGATAGCGTACGATTTCTAACATTAATTTAAGGTCTAGGTCCAATCGACAATAAAAATTAAAATAGAAACTGGCCACAGTCATATTATATACATAGTGTTGGATTCATTTATAACCCTCCTTATCTAAAGTCGTAAAATATCCAGTGAAAACTTGTTGCACTGTGCTGTTATCGCAGGCAATCTGGAAAGTGCTGGGTTAAGCCTTGTATTAGAGGAACGAGTATTTGTCTTGTCATCGTGATTATGATGCATGTGTAATGACACATTTGATAATGGGGCCATCTGATATCAGATAATTACATGGAATATCTTGTCTTGCCCACAATTGCCCAAAGCTCTTTTATTTCATCATCTATAAAACATCCCACGTATAATTCTCCTTCATTTAGTCCGAATGTCCGAACCGAATAAAGTGGAAACTTTTATCTTATCTTTCATTTCATTACACGTCTGTCCATGTACCCTCAAACATCAATTTAGGATCTCCGTATGTATTACAGCTACTACACTACACACTAGCAATAAAAAGTGTTTTAGAAACACATTCAATGATAAAGTAGATTCACCATCATGTATGTGCCCTAAACATTCACCAAAGGCACCTGTCTATACATTATAGCCAGGAAATTCATTTAATCAGCTGCAAACGAATATTCTACATGGGTTTTATTTTTAGTAAATAAGGTACATAGTGCATACGTAACCGAATGCATTGGAAATTGATGTATTTATGTATCATTCCTCTGATTAGCAATTTGAAAATCTACACACTAGCACTAATATATTGTTCTATTTGTTCCTAAACTGCTCTGAAGTTTGTAGAATACTCTATACATAAAGATAATTTTATTAACAAAGCTAACAAATGGAAGACTAGACAGCTTGAAAGGTAGTTATGAGATGAAGTCCATCAAGTTTGAGTGGTCAGTTAGAATCCTTCAGAGCAGATAATAATATCAAAACATTCCTCGTAGGTATTTACACATTACAAGCACATGATATTATTATTACATGTTCAAAAGAATAGACAATAATATCCACATTATACCACATAATGCTTTTACGCACTATATAATAGCAATGTAATCTTTTTTGCCTACACTCGAGACTCGACTCAACTCAGAACCACATAGCTATAGGTGTAATAATGCATATGCATCGTAAATGTATAAAGATGCAAGCTTAGGTAAGCCAAAAGAAGATATGGAGGAATATTAATACATACATACAACTAAATCTACGTATTTACAACCTACCTATACAATAATACATAAATACAATTTCCCAACTTACACTTGTATAGTATTTCTACATTAAATAAATTACCTCACTGTGCCTTGTGTGTAAGTCAAGAGCAAGGTGAACAATGATAACATGACTATATCTAATCTTGTGTATACTGCACTATTTTTACTGTGATCCGAGTTATGGCACGATATACATACATTTGCCACTTTATTGTAATGGTAGCGTATCACTAGGTCGAAGAATTGTATTACACACTTACCTAATAGTACATCGGCAGAAGATTTGAACTGTTGTACATAATCTATTGACCTAAATAAAGGTAGAATAGAAATACTATTGAAATGAGCTACCTCCTTGCTTTGTTAACAAAATTCTACTTACAACATAACAATAAGTTGAATTTGAAAGCATATAGCTATAGGTGTTTCATGATTTGGTATTTTGTCCATGACTTTGCTCGGTGTAGTACCAAGTGGACTGTACGTTGTGCCTTCTTTTAAACAAATGACTTTGGACAGGTTCCTTTCAACTCTCATTTTTCGGCTGCTTTGACGTTACTCTTGGACTTCATGACTTGTCAGTACGGAGAAACATAAATACCACAACAGCTTCTCGTATACTCTCCGCTACACTTTAAGTTAAATCAAATAAATACTACAAAGTTACTACTACGTGTATATACCTACGTATACAGCAGTTCTTTCTTATTTAATATGACACAAATATTTATAGACCAACAGAAATGTTCTGAGCATATTATTACATTGGATTGGAGTATTGTGATGTAAACTATTTGTACGTCTCTATACAGGGCTAGTTGCATTGTGTACATTCAATATAAAACTATTGAACGAAGGCAGACAGGTATATTTATTTTATTTTACGTTTGGACATACCTAGCTATGTGCATCTTTACTTACCTATGTTAGTATGTATTTGAGGTTACGATATTTTTTCTTGGATTTTATAGGCCACAGGTGGTGAAGTGAGCTAAGTTTGTATACTATAAGTTAAGTGTCAGAGGAATCAACCGTAGTTGACTGGACCACAATTCTGATCAATGCTTTGAAAATTCCAAAGTAAGTAAGTGTGTTCAGTAAGTGCACTACTACTGGATGAGATAGGACTGAATAGAGAGCAGTGTGCTTAAATTTACACAAAGGATTAAGGGAACATGTAAATATGAACTATGTGTGTAGCAATATAATGTAGTGACAACAAGGCAACCCGTTTTCTGACCGCAAGAATGTAAAGAATTAAGAAGGCCCTGAAGGAGTTGAGAATTCATGTTTATATGAAAATTTATGTGAATGATCTCATTGATTTCGTTTCTAGATTGCACTAACATATATACAGCTAGCAGTGAAATATGTCTTCTTTTTTGCATCAATGACTTGTTTGTCGTATCAAGGTAAACTAAATGCACAATACATCAAGTACAGTGAGCAAAGTGTGCAGTACACGCTAAGATAAATACTGTTGTTGTTGTTACACATTATATGCATTAGTACCAGAAGAGTACCACTACAGAAAGGACTCAACTCTGTAGTACCTAACAATAACTAATGAATGTGTGTATTAGTGTGGCTTGTGAGCTTGTGTTTGTTGAGCCTGAGCCGCAATGTAATTGTGTGCACATTTCAGCCTCATTAGTCATTTACATTACATTATGCACAACTGTGTGATGGATGACGATGGCCTAGACAGCACTGACCGTGTTTCCTGGGTCTGTAACTTGGAAACTATTAAAGCTTTGTTTTCCATGCTGCAATACTAATATACTTTATATTGCATTATTGCATAGGTGTACCTAACTAGTAAATACATTATGTGTGTCTATGTGTATGTGTATAAACTTCTGGGTAATTTATGGACGATCTGACCAAGAACAAATCACACACAAACAAATACACCTACACACATGTACTAGTTAAACTCACATGCCGTATTAAGGAGACAGACGTGTGCAAAGATGAGCTTAAAGTAAAAAGCATGTGCAAAGAAAAATTTAAAAAAACTAGACGAAGAAGCTAGTGCTGGTCTATTAGGTAAATGCATTACTTCTATAGGGATGAATTTTGTTGTTGTATAATTTAGGTTTGAAAAGTGCACTGTGTATATACGAGCAAACAATCAGAGGTGAACACAAATCGGCGAAGAAGATGATGATGACTGTCTGATTATTGATAATGAAATTCAAACCGGAGTTATATGAAAGACAGTGCAACTATACGGTTTTAAGAATGGACTGGATTGGATTGATTTGATCAAAGTCTTCCTGACTCGATAAGAAGAATATGGAATTCGTGTGTCGTGTCGTGACCATGAAATCCATTACAACGTGGTTGAGTTAGTGATTTGAGCATTTGAGTCTCTGCCCACAAATGTGTTTTACTGATGCTGGAATGATGTGCTTGTAGATTCTGTCTCTATTACAAATTCAAATGTCTTTTGCAGGCCAGCACACTGTCAGGGTTGTTAGGTTTATTATGATGCGCGAAAAGCAGACCGACCAACAATCTAAAGAGCCGATATGCTCATTTCATTGATTGATTTCATTTCATTTGATTTCCATCAAATTGATACCATCTTATATGAGTCTCTCCTTTGATGAAACATCATTTACATGCTCCCTCAATGTTCATTGACAGCAGACAGCATCAAAACTAGACTCCAACATTAAATGAGCTCAAGACTAAATCAAATCAACTCAAAGACTTTGAGTTTTGCTAATATATACAAAATTAATAACCAAACTAATCTCTAATACGTAGAAACCTAGATTCAGTTTTATTCAGACTACATTATAACAACTTTAACAACTTAAGTGTTCATTCAAAATGAAAAAAATGCTGATTGTTATGCTTCAATGAACATAAGCCTCGAAATTGAACCCATTAAAACTTGAAGCATCGATACAAATGTGTTAGTGCTGGTATGTACTGATAAATGTTCAATGATAATATGACCAAATATTTGTAACATAAAAACTGTGTATTCTATAATGAAATTAATGATCTGTCTCTTAAGATTAGACTCCAGGATGGCTAGAAACGTGGGCAAGTAGTACAATGCGATGAGTTGGCGGCTCCACATTCTTACACCATGAAAAAATTAATTAATCAATACGCATTTAAACACAGTACCAATGTTATCCAGTCGAGAAGTTTCCGAAGGTATGCCGTAGTAGATTCGTACTCAAATACATGATTTGATTACTTACAGATAATACATCTAGTATTATCCAACACTGATAATTATGCAATACTGTGTAAAGGTAAGTACATGTATGCGTATGAATTACTTATTCAATAGTATTGTTTATAAGTAATTAAACCCTACGTACGTGATTGTGTGGGGTATGACGCATGAAATATTTATAAAACTATTAACATCGTAAACAGTCTCAAAATATTTGTATAGTTCTGACTTATGAAGGACAAATTGACATATACTGATTACAGCAGAACAAACAAATGCAAGAGAACAGTACAAAGTGGATAATAAACCAGTACGTACAATATACATACGTAAATAGATAGGTCAATAATTAAATCACATATAATGCATTATGTGTTTGATATCATTTTCAAGGTTTTTCTGAATATTTTCTCAGAATTGGCGAATGCGGATAAACGAAGCTTACAATTATCGAATTGCCTATGAAAAATTGCGCAATTGTGTCATAAATTTATATTTTGAGTAGTGCATGTGAACTGTACATATGGTTTGTAACTTGGAGAAAGATAACTCTTTGGAAATTCATGAAACATTATAAAGTGATTTATAATATAACTACTAGGATTCAGAAATTCATACATAATGTACTGCATAAGATGTTTACAAAGACAATTGATTGTTGGGAATTTAACTGTACATTATTATCAATGAAACATTGAAGTTTGTAGAGTCGTGTATTTTGGAAGTAGCTTTATATCTGTAATAATATGTGCATCCTGTTGCCTTACAGAAGAACAACACAAGAACACAACGAGTAAAATGATATCATGGCTAAGATAAGAAAATTAAAGTGCAATGCCCAGCGTAATAAAACGACATACTTATTAGTTCTCCTGAACATGTGTACTACGTATCTGTGTTTTGGATCTCTGTGTACAATGTACAAGAACTGCACACACATACACACAACACAACGAAGCATATCTAATTGTATGCGGATGGAAATGGATGCGAAAGGAAATCAAAAGGCAGACAGGCAATACACATACATACATAAGTAATATTAAAAATCCCCGAGTTGTTTTACATTGTAGTTTCAGGTCAGTGAGACAGACAGTTTTCTTTTTGGAATGCCTCTCTGACTGCATCTGTGTCTGTCTGTCTAAAGTTCTAATGCTGTGTGCGTGTGAGTGTGACAGTAGCTGCAGTGATGATACATTATAGTGAACATGAACGTAAGAAAGATGAGAAACTGCCAAAAACGACTATCTTTCACTTATTTTACTTTGATAATTGCAGAGTCGGTTTGTTAAGGTAACTTACCCCTGACTGAGGTAATTGTAATGTAAGAAGGGTGATAAAAGAAGAGGCTCTTTGGGTGAGCCTTGCCTTGCCATGCTTTGTTTCCTACTTATACTTGTACTGCCCCAGCTCACAAAATTCTCAAATACTAATCACTAATGAATGACTAATGCAACCTTAAACCAAACCCAACTTATACTAACAACCCAATCCAATCACATCTGTTATTTCCACATCCCAAAAACCTAAACCTAGTTCACAGCTCTTCCTAATCAAATATCAAACTTAAAAAGTAAACGTATTCTCTTTATAGGACTTAATCTTAATCCCACACTACTTTACATGTTTCTCTGAATCCTAAATCCTACTACTAAACTACTACAACCCATACTAGTCCTTATACAGTCCTTCCACTATATACATACATAAGAAAAAAGCATTTGGGATACTTCAAATTTGAAACATACACTTAGCCGGTCCGAATGACCTAGAAAAGGGCAAATAATTTTTATAGTTGGAACAATTAGAGAATATAATTACTTAAATATGTAATCAATGTTTTGAGGTCCGTAAAATATACGACTGCTGATATAATTGTAATTGCGGTGTAATGAAATCTAATGTAATGAGTAGAATGCTGTGCACCTGTTCCTATTTCCTTTTCATCGTTTTTATTATCCCGAGTGCAGTAGTAGTAATACTCTGTACTACAGTTGCATGGACTTGGCTCAGTCGCATATTTGTATAGAGACATAATGTAAAATATACTGCAGACGGATACCATATAATATCCCAGCAAAGCAAGTAGTATTTAATTCCCCATGCTCTGACAAACACACAGACGGTTGTGTTTTGTGTTGTGGCAGTGCACTCGGTGTATCTGTACAAAGAGCTAATGCTATTAAAGAAAGAGTACAAGTGCATGTGATATCCGTTTCACGTCAAACAAGTCAAGTCAAGCAAGCTACTCGGTCATTTTGATTAGGCACAGAGGTGCACTGTATAAAATGCAACCGTTGTTGCTGCTGCTGTTGCTTTGCTCCTAATGTTTTAGGCGAGTTCGGCCACAAGAAGTTTACTCTACAACTTGGTTGTAGTTGTACTGTGTGGCTGTGTCGGCATAGGGCAGTTGCATTTGTGTATTGCTCAGTCTCATAATACTATTCAAATACAATGGATAAAATGTTGACTGTTAAGGAATACAATGCGTAAAGAAATGAAAAATAGAAACGTTTCTTGATTCTTGACTAGTTAAAGGAAACAAAAATATATACGTAGGAGCAGTACCTACATTTTAGTATCATGAATCAGCATTGCAATCCAATGAACTGCTTTGACTTGAAGGGTTTAACCTTAGCAGGGTGTACTGGTATATATTAGCCAAGCATTATTGTAAGTAGGGTATAGAACAAAACAACTGCACCAAGACAATAATCTGGAGATAACCCTAAGAAAACCCAGGCTGTTGTGTTGTGTGAGAACCTGCTTATATGATATTCTTCTAGTAGAACCTAGTCTCGTCAGAAATCGTAGGAAAGGTGTAAAGAGAACTTAAGGAGGATTGCTCCTCTCTGCTTAGGTATACCTTGTACTTTTGTACTTATGAAATTATTTTAGCTTTTTAATATACCTACGTAGCACTAATACCTTTAAGCTTGTGTGTGAGTGTGCAATGTTATTTACCTGAACTTATCACTTGTACATATACATACATAAAGATATGTGTTGTATGTATCATATAGGCTACCTACTATAGGTGACATGCCAACTTAACCTTTTACAGAAAGTGTTTGGCTTCTTCATTCACCTCAAAAGAGGGAAAGGTGCAATGAAGGCACAAAAAACTACGTGTAAAAGACTTGGTTTGTACGTTGTAAGGTTGGTGATAGATTTGATGGGTATTACTTAAAGACTCTCCTTATAAAGCATTTTTACATTATTTCCCTTAAAACTTATAATGTAATTTACTTCAGCTCACCTGACAATAACAACTTTTACTACTGCATTGCAACTCTATGCACAAAATGTCTAAACAGTAGTTAGTGCATTAACATTAAGGTTACAGACACAGTCCCACTTTATTCCACGAGTATTATAGTTTGTTAATTCAGAAGAAGACACACCAAACCATCACCCAACTAACTAACTAAGAAGATTTGTTTGTGTTGCTGAACTTTTGATTCCCAAGCAAGCCCCTTTGTATGCACGCACATACTACATGACTTTCTCATGCAATTTATTTCTGCCATTGTCCAAGTGCAAACCGACTACAAGAAATAATATTATACTCTTTCGGAAAAAGAGTTTAGAGTTGTCACTCCTCATGCCAAAAGTATACATCATGGTGTGATGTGTACTATAACACACATGTGCCCTTTACAACATGAAAAGCCTTTTTACTATGTACTTGTGCTCAGCTAGTACACATACATGACATAAAAATGCAACGCAACTATTAAAGTACACCGTGTCGAGTATAGAAATATACTACACGGATAATTTGAAGAGACGGATAACTCCAAGTGCATAGCACACTATACATGAAGACCACGAGTAGTTACTTTATGTTTGCAAAAGAAAATAATGTTCTTGCATAAATTATCTTTCTGTCTGACTGCAACGGGTACAAAAGATTCAATTCAACTGTGTCGGATGACGGTCTAAGGCTTTCAGAGTATGAGCCACAACAAATATTAATAATGTTCATGAAATAACCGACATGAAATGAATCCTCAGTCTGAAATGCTCTATGACAAGACAAGACGAGTGACTTTAGGACAACAAAACTACAAAAACATTTCTTCAAATTTTTTAAAGCAAATCTCTATAGAAACTCCATGCTATTATTTGAATTACCGAGGTAAATATACATATAGCCCTAGCCAAAGTAGCAGCAGATACTATACTCACATTCAGTGTACTTCTACATAGCATAGTTATTGTTGGCAATGCAATCTACTGAATACAAGGTACTACATATATGTATATTTGTATAGGTGCATGCGTAAATACATTCTACAAATAATCTACCATGTATGTGGATAACTTCTTATAATATACAGTATCAACTCAAACTCATATTTTTGATGTTTGTAAGTAGCTTTATGTAGGCTTTGACTCAAAAGGTATATTCTATAAATCTTATACCTTTATTACATACTTCTTCTTCCACATACCAAATGCTATATGTATACATACACTTTGAAGAAGAAATAAAAAGTATTACTACCACAATGCAATATTACAACTGCATGCTTTGTATGTAGTTTGTAAGTACAAACTGCTTCTATGTTTGTATGTAGCTCTGCTATAGACTTACGAATGCATATTTTATTACAGTGCATATTGCAGTCGGACTGCAAAGAGATGCAATGTGCAGCAAACAGCAGGGACGTAGCCATGATTAATATTTTCCTTGTACTACAACTTGTACAGCAATCTGTAGTAGTAATGTGTATTTACGGCGGACTATTACCTACGTACTCCGTACACACACTTTCAAAATGTATATATATCTATCACTCATTTAGTCCGTCCTCAAGTGTTATCTTAAAACTCAACTCACTTCTCCATCGCAGACCGAGGAATCAGAATATTATTCAGTGAGTGATGTCAAAACGCCTCTGCCTTAGGCTTTCCTTCACTACTATATGTCTTCCACACTACCTTTTTGTACTCAAACCACAAGGGATAGTGTAATATTAGGTATATTCCACAGAGTAAAAAGTTCTACTACTTATGGTAACAGAGTGCTATCCTATTGCATCCATCTCGCGCATCGAATCCATTGTTATACTCTACTATTCTTTAACACATTATGTTACGTACGTTTTTTAAGCCAGTTCAACTCCAATATGGTATCGTTCACTAGGTATTAACGAATCACAATGCTACTTCACCACCAATAAACCCTTTGCAATCCGTTTATTACCTACCTGGCAATAATACATGTGAGCTAACACACACAATTATATAAATACTTATATATTATGTATGTTCACTCACACAGTACAAAATGCACAAACGATTTGCAAACCATCACCGATCCAAAACTAGAAATGATACTGGGAGAATAAATTCATATCCTGTGAAATCTGTCGGTACTTCATTAGGTTTAAATACAAAATCATTACTATGTATAAATATAATAGAAAATAAAGCTTCTACTTATTGTAAAGTATTTCAAGAGTACATGATTTATAGTGTAGGTATGCCCTTGTTCATACTGTATTAGTAGTTTACAAGTGCAAAACCCTTATGATTGCTTTCTTTGATAATTGTTATCTAAAGTTGGTAGTATTAATGATTCTACATTTTTGTGTAGGAAAGGTAGTTCTTAAATGTTAAAGCCTTCATATCTAATGGTGTATAGATACGTTGATCTTTAAATTACAATTAGTACAGTACAGGAAACTGTGTAAAATTGTTAAATAATTATCCACGATAACTTTAAAGATGCCGATTGTAAACTGTGGTCACATTGTAATGCTCGTGTAAAGTATGTGCTAACTGCAAAGCTTTATGTGTATCATAAAACAACACTTTTCGCACTTAAAATACTCTGACTTCAAGTGTAGTACTTCAGTGCAAACTGTTTTGAGAGAGACAAAGCTATTGACAAAAGAACAAGCTTGTAGAGAAACGAAGTTCAGTTAATTGGAAAATCAAAGAGCATAATAATGAAACTTTTAGAAATGCATTTATTAAGGTTAACTGCTTCTACATGGTAATGCACACATGGTTAAGTATAAAAATCTCCTTGTCTCAGTGGGGATCTAAATTCTAATAACCAAGCATACTTCATGAGTGTTGTAATTGCCAATTGCTAATACCTAGAGTGCGATTACTAAACAAAGTTTACATGAGCGGAGATGCAGATAGGTGCTAAGGTCTCAATAATCCAAGTACTGATTGTGATGTCAGTGGGTGAGAGTCGAGGTAGTACATACTCTACACGTTTTATTATTATTAACCATACATAGCACAATATGGTATAATTAGTATACACACTTGGCTTGAATCAAACATACTGCACACTGTGTACCTACCATTATAAGGAAAGCAGACCAGAGCAAATGGCAAAAGCAGCACACTTTAGGCCACTAAATCACTTAATCTCTCTCGTCATTTCGTTTTCATCTATCCTCGTTCTCAACTCGTACTACTCAGTGTACGTAAAATATATTGGAATCCGTTCACGTAACAAGAATACACACCACACTACTTTAAGTACATTCAAGTAGGTGCTTTAATGTCCGTGCTGCTATTATTTGAATTGCACTTGTTCAGACTGCTCTATCTATACTAACAAACATGGCATACACACTGAAGTTACACTATCAATATGCTTTTACAACTTTAAATTAGCCTTCATGTATGCACAAGCAATGTAAAGCACTGATATACTGATAATAGCACTAAGATACAATAAATGCAATGTGTTAATAAGGAGAACCATGCAAAAATATATGGTGCACCGATAAATATAGATGTGTATGTATTTGTGTTACGATTATTTTCAAAGTGCAATAATGTGGCCTACAGTATTGTTAGTAATTTATTCTTAGCCTCAATTTACAACTCATTTTTCTGTGTATTGCATTGCTTCACTAAAATAAATCCTACATCATGAATCCAATTGCACTGAATTCAAACAGCAAAATACTCAGAACTCAAAATTCAAAGTTGCTTTTACGTGTTCTAACCTAATCATCAAAGGTACAGAGTGCACGTACTTATGTACAAAATATTTTTGAATGATTATTTTGCTCTCTCTCTCTCTTTATCTAAAACCACAAGTCAAGTGTTTCATTCATATGACTCTCATTGCATTAGTCTCCTCGTTGAAACAATTTGCATTTTCGTCAACACGTAATAATTATGTTGTTCCATTGGAATGTACTACGTTGAAGAATGACTTTCAGGTACCTTGCAGCGCAGAAGATAAATATACCCCTAATTTTACAATCACAAAATATGTAGGAGACTTCGTCAATTACACAAGTCTTGTACCATTAGAAAATTAAACTCCTAAGTTAAAATCATAAAACCTACGACATGTTTTCACGTGCCAATAATAATTATCAACTAAACAAAACGTAATTGCCCATTTGGCACCATATAACCATAATTCGGATCAATTAGTTACGTTTAAAAGTGTGTAGGTAGTTCAAAGTGTTATTTGAGGCTAAATACCTAATTATATTTGTTTGGTACTTACAATTTTCTTACAACATAATTTACATGCTAATTTACAACTCTATACAAGCAAACAACTTCCGAAACCAAATAAAATGAATTGACACCATAAATGGTAAAAACACCGGAAGTCATTTGTTTGGATTTTGGGCTGTGGCATTTGTTTTTCGAATGTGTGCACCAAATCCGGCATTTTTGGTTAAGTGAGTAATCAGCATGAACATTTTGACATATCGTATTGTTAAGCTTCCTATAGATCTTCCTTAGCTAATCTTACACCTAAGCTCACAGAGACAGCCCTAGAGCTATAATGGCAATATGTACTCGGAAGATCTCTTGAGCCAGCAAGTAGCGCTGACACCGTAAATTATGCAAAGATGTAG
Source organism: Pogonognathellus longicornis (assembly GCA_034694085.1). Lineage (NCBI taxonomy): Eukaryota > Metazoa > Arthropoda > Collembola > Entomobryomorpha > Tomoceridae > Pogonognathellus > Pogonognathellus longicornis. The sequence continues at coordinate 35,095 of JAQFYB010001002.1, forward strand.
GAATCGTGCTCGATAAGTTAAATAATAGTAAACGCGAGTCATTTATTTGTGTAAGTGACTTACCCGGTGAGGGGCACCCAAGATTCGATGAACAGTAGCAATCTGATTGATCAGCGGCAGGTGTATATTAAAAGAATAAGTGGGGGGTCTTGTCGGTTCGGGAAAAAGTGAAGTGCAGCTGAAGGGATCAGTGTCATTCAAGTATTGAATTCGACAGCTGAACGTTTCCATTTAACTGATTGACTGGCACTGGAGGCTAATATCTTTAAGTTATCAGCGAGACTATGCTGCTGGCTTAGCAATGATGAGAAATCTTAAATCTTCGTCGCATAACTACATAGGCGAACATCTGCCAATATTATGCAGACGTCTTTCAGTTGCTTGAATTAATTACACACGTGAAGTCTTTTCTATTAACTAAACACCAAATTACATTCTAATTCCAACCTAACCATTTCATATTGTACAGTGTGTCCGCACAATGATTAAACACACAAGTGCTTACAACTTACTTACGAAAGTCTATGTGAATGTAAATGTAAATGCATGTACATTCTCTAGAAAATTACATACTAGTTTAGTAACAGAGTAAAACACACGGTTATTCCAATTCATCTACGTACACGGACTTTTTGTCTCTGGTATTTTCGTTGAGACTCTTTCGTCTTTGCTAATGTCAGTGAGTTGTCATGTCACTTTGAGTTACATCATCACTTTTATTGTCTTTGATGACGCGACATCAAAAAACACATTAGAATTACGTTGCTTTCCTTGCGGTTTCCTCAGGAAACATAAACAATTATGCACAATGCAAAAGAGTACGTAGAAATTCCTCTCAATCAGGACGCAATCAATGTCACATGAAAACTTATCAGCGAAACAAATTACTTTGAACACAAAGCACACATTTGCTTTTCCAGTGTGTAGTCTTATTCGTATGTTTTACGAGTAATGTATTGATGCGGTTAGCTAACAAACACTTTCTTCCCCCCAATAATGTATACGATAATATTCACGGTAAGTAAGTAGTTGTGACATCATGGATCGTAAAGTGATTTCGCTTATTAAAATACCATTTCTCTATTTTTCACGTAATAGTAGTTCTTTTGTAGAAATCACTGAATTAATGTATTTCCTATGTAATAAAAGCCACACTTGAAAAAATCCACGTATATAGTATGTACGTACTTGTATACAGATTGTCAAATTTTTAACAGTTCAAGCTGTTTAGATTTAAATTTCCACATGCACTAACGCATATACATATGTATAATACACTGCATTTCACAATAAATTGTAAACAAAACGCTAATGGAATCTCGTATACAGATATACAATTTTACACGTACACATACAGTCACAAAAGTCACTGACAAAACAAACTCAATAACAATGTAGTGAGAGACTGTTGTAGTAGTGATACTCGAGTACAATGTGTGAATAATTGGAAAAGTACTAGAATAATATGTGTAAGAGAGCAAACTACGTAATCGTATGCGAGGATTTTCTATTAAAATTGAGATTTTACAACTTAAGATAAGTTGAGACTTGAGATTCAGCAACGCTCTGTTTGCTGTTATTTTATTACTTCGATTACAGTTGCTCGTTGCATTGCACTCATTCCAGTTTTTAATCAACTCTCATTTAACACTTTTATAATAACTATACAATCAAATCAAAACCAAGCAAAGCACCTTCACACACATCCTTGCTCTATCGAACCTTTCTGTCCTGTGTTTATACACTCGAACATTATTTTTGATTGTTTTTCTTCTTTTCAGCACAAAACCAATAGATTGTTTAAAACAACGTTTTCTAAACTAGCAGTCACTAAGCTATCTGATTATACTGATTGTTCGGCTTTTCTTCCTTCGCATGTGTATGTAGTATCTCAGACATACACACTAAAAACTACCAACTTGTATGCATTTGTTGTTCACTTCTACAATCCTACACTACACACTCTGTTCTCAGCTTTTCTATTATATTGTAAAACCAAACACTACTACAAATACAACACTCGCTCGACTTGACTCGATGCTCAATCCTTCACGATTTACAAGTGAGACTACAGAAATTTATTTTCTGTGTTGTCCTATAGCTAAGGTGTTGCTTTTAGTGATGGTGTTGTTGTTTGTGATGCGAGTAAAGTTACTTTTACTACAGCTACAGCTGCATGTGTGCAGCAAGCGTGTACGACAACAGACTGGTTTGTGTACGCTGCCTTGTCATGACTATTATAGTGTATGTATTATGTATCTCTCTATGAATTTACCTATGAATGTAAATGCAGCTCTGCCACTCGACTCCATGCATGCCACACTACCACCTAAATGTAAGCATAAAGTAGTGGTGTAGTGTAGTAGTAGTTGTAGTAGTACGATGCAAAGAATCAAAACACATAGTTTAACCCAAGAGAAGGCTGTTATGGCTATAGGAGTAGTACGAGAGACTTTTAACGTGGTGGCTCATGAAGTCAAGTCTGTCTGGTCTGATGTGGTGTTGTGTGCATTGGATGGTCTAGTCGGGCTGTTCTGTTCGTCGTCTGGTATTAAAAGAAGGGGTATAAAAACTACAACATAAGGATACGTCAGTTCAACACGTTATGTTACCTTCTTACAACTACCACACTACACCACACTACACTCGTCGACTTTTATCAGTTCAACCTCTCTTGCCTCTGTGTCTTCTCTTCTTTAGCATAGCAGCTCAATGCATGCATAAAAACACAAACCAACAACACACTGCATTACATTTCGATGTGCACTTGCACTCCTCATATCTCCTGCACAGCATGAGAAATACACAATACTCCTATACGCACCAATACATACACAGATAAGTCTCACTATTACAATTTGATACACTAGTCACCATTCACTTGCTATGCTACACTAAATACTAGCTACTACCAATAATATTTACCTGCTTGCCATTGCCTCCCAGCACAAAAGTACAGATACAGCTGTGTATGGCACAATCAACTATATCTATTTTATATTCCCACTTCACTTGACTTACTATTTCTCAAATGCTATACACAATACATAGCATCACTCACTCAGCTCAATACAAGACAGCTCTAGCTCGTCTTGTCTGCCTGCCTTCAAGGAAAGGAAACTCTGCAACATACAAAATCTTGCAGTGCTAATAATACGTGTCCACTCTCTGTAGCGTTTTCAAACTACCTAGACCTATCTACTTATTCGTCTCTAAGTGGTCATTATGCATCAATCTCCGCTTCTATTACATGCAACAAACTTCAGCAAATTCAATGTTAAATAGTAATGAACCATGTTATATGTTTCTATTATAATTTCATCTCTCTCTATAAAACAATGCCATCAACTGCATGAATATTTCACACAAGTTCGTAAACTATGTACATAGGTACAACGACAATTGCAATGCCTGAGCAATGGGCAAACCAATCTGGACAAAAGATGTTGCATATCACAGAATATTTTGATGCAGTATGAAAATTGGGATACACAACGTACATAATTTTTGTAGACATACAAAAGCAGTAGTTGGTAGTTAAGATCCACTTCTTGTGTTTTAGAATTGTTTTGTGCACAAGGGAAAAGAAAGGGAAGTAGAAACACTTTGAGGAATATTATTGCAGAAGAAAGAGTAAAGGTAGCATTAAATATTTTGGTGCACACATATATTACATTGAACAGGATATGTAGTACGTATGTTCTAAACAACACATGTATACACATAATATAGTTAGATTGAAATACATAGAGTCATATACCTGAAAAATATCTGTACACAGTAATTTAATGTGGTGAACTAACGTGTAATGTGTTATAGGTACAAAGGAAATAATGTCA
>JAQFYB010001003.1:0-38928 GCA_034694085.1 Pogonognathellus longicornis
CGTCAAATATCCGCGCTTTGATTATCATGAAATATTATATCATTTCGTTCGCTGATTGGCCGTGCGGCGCGAAGCGCATCGCTGATCCACTAGTATATGTATAATATAATGTATATAATGTAATGTAATGTGTACCCCTTCCCCTGTACCTTAAGCCCCCATACCATACCTCTTCTAATTCTAACCTTTAACTTTCTTGCTTCGCTTGCTTCCATACGCTTCTTGCTAAAATTGGCTATAGCTTATAGGTTCATATGGTATATGCATATATTTATAGGGCATGGCTATCTCACTGTTTCGTTAGTTCGGCATTGTTTGTGTATGGGTGCTACATCCGGTATCGGGTCGTTGGTTGAACCTGGTACCAGCCCACTTAATTTTTTGAATCTTGTTAAAGTATCTAACCGATACTTTAACAAGAGCGAACTTTAATGCGTTTGAGTGTGTCTGTGTATGTATCTCTGTGGACAAAAGTTCTTGACAAGTAGCAAAAGTATATATACAGAACGTACGATAGCTCAACAGTACCTATATTAAACGTTGTATAGTGTTTCCTACGTGTACAATGCAAAGGAACATGTCAAAAAAATTCCAAAATTAAAAGTTTTAGATTTTTTTAAAAGTTTTTAAAAATTGAAACTTGAATTTGAAAGTAACCGATACTTTTTTTATATGCATTAGTTTAATGGTTTATTATCATATTATGTTAAAGCTTACCAATTTGCTATTTATAAAACGAAATTCCCGACTGCCCTGAATCGGGCAGTCGGGACTTTCGTTTTGGCTATATTTCATTGCTCAAGTGGTTTTGATAGCGCTCCAATTGTGTAATTAATTAGCTACACACACTAGTCGGAATCGTACAGTTTAATAAATAATTTACTACATAACTTAAAAATACTTACCCATTAAAGTGACAGTATTACCATATAGGTGTTTTACTGTAATTCCTGGACCCGAGGATGAAAATTGCCATCCGCTAGGTTTTATCCCAATCACATTGTTGTACATTGAAGATCTGGATGACAAATACTCTGACAAAGACTAAAGAACAAAAATATTCTTTAAAACCAAAAAACCATATACAATCTATTGTATCAGTATTTTCAGTAATACAAGAATATGTTCATATTTTTATTACTTGAGGGTTGATATGTTGCATGCTCATGACATGTACACTAGCTAAGCTTTCTTGATCTGTCAGATATTTTTTGAACAAGTTGTTTTCTAAAGCACCTATAGTACGACGCTTGTCAGCTGGGGCAAAAACTTTAGTGCCAATGCACTCGGCAATACTGAAATACACCCTTTCTTTACCTACACGAAATTAACAAAATTACTGGTTAATACGTGTCAGCGTCAACAGAAAAACATGAAAGACCAAATCGTAACAATAATTGAAATTCATAGTCAACATCAAAAGTACCTATTAAATAGCTACCACAAACAATTAGTGTTTTTGGTCTCAACTTAACATGCTTTGCAACCATGATATTAAGTTCAGATATTGAGTCTACTTGCTTTGGGAAGTCGTATTTTGGGTCACAATACCTGAAAATCAAGAGTTATTTTATCAATCGTATCAGTCACATCCATAACTCTCAGGGGTAAGAGAATTATATTATCACACTGTTTATTTGTGAGAAATCAGGGGAGTAAACATAAACGTACGTAGTATCCAAGTAAGTGTGACTTATTCCCTTCGTACTCAATATGTAGCTATTTTGCAGCATATCAGACGTATATCGGAAATCTCCAGTATGAAAGTAAGTCACCCCGTTATTTGGAAGACGGATGATAAACATGACGGATCCAGGACAGCTAAATACACAATAATTGATAAATAACTATACGAATTTAATAAATGCGGAAAATATAAATTCAAGTATATAGTATATATTATATCAAAATTACATAAAGTATTCTGTAGTGGACTTACTGATTTGCGTCTACTAAAACAACTTCAGATCCCTCAATTATGTACGGCTTATTTAACTGCAAGTTTCTAATACAATCCTCATGTACACCAATCTTCATTTTAACTAGATTCCCTTAAAAAATAAAAATATTATTTTCTACGTTCAAAAACCATTAACAATTAATAGACATGTTAGATATTATTATTATGTTGCCAAACAAAAAGACTAAATACCTGTGGGTCGACTACATATTATGGTTTTAGAAAAGCTTTTAGTGAGTCCGATGTAATGATCAGAGTGAAAATGGCTTAAAAAATAAACCTCTATATCTGGAATAAGACCATAATTAAACGCGTCCACAGAAAATTTTGTTCCTGTAATATTAAAACAAAAATACAAATAGATTTACAAATAGATAGGTACATAATACTAGACTAGGCTAATTTTTTTCAATATTAGCCAGGTCACTAAAAATGCAAATCAAATTTTTATACCAACCTGGCAGTTTCTTATAAAAAGGACAGACTTTACTTTTTGGTTCTAATACTTTACCAGTAGCACTTATATTACAATCATTTAATTTTACTTGGTTCACTTCGAAATGCTTTGGATGATCATCAATGATGTCAGTATTGTTTGCAGATTGAAGGGAATTCAAAAATTCGGACTGAAGTTCACAGGTATTTAATTTTTCAACAGATTTCTTAGCAGCTAGAACTGCTCGCTCTTCCGGTTTTAAAAATATTTCAGCAACTTTGACTTTTATTTCAGGAGACTGAGCAGATTCCGTGTTAACACTTGGATTCTGCTGAACGACATTGGAAGGTTTATTGTAATTATCAATACAATTCTGAATTTTACTACTAGACTGCTCCATATTTTTGTCTTCTTCGAGGTCAATTTTAACTTTTTTTGTGTTATTTGGCTTAGATTTTGGTGCTGATAAGCCCCTTTTCTTTGGATTATTTTTTATATTATTTAAGGCTACTTTTTGGTTTTTTTGCATGAGTCCAAACAACCCCTTCCATGCATTTTTGTCAGCTTCTACTTTTTCTGGGTAATTGTAATAATTTTCTGTTTTGTCAGCAATATTTGCAGCATCAGTGAATTGATGATTGGAATTTTCGGAATCTGAGGAAATCTCAATGACATGAATCTCCTTTTTCTTTACAGAGCGTTTCTTAGACCTTGTTTTCTCTTTTCGGAATGCTGTTGTATCTTCGTCCATGTTACTCTGCTTTCACCAAATATTTTCCTAAAACCGTTTGATAATTAACATCATTTATTTCAATTTTTATTAATTAATTGCGATTAACTGTAAATACAAAGATAACGGGACTTACCCGTTTGAACGAAGATCCTGTAGATCCTTCTTGGATTATTTACACCAACATCCGAAAATCCGTTATGAAGCTGTTTTGCCGCTGGCGCAATAAGATGCGATTACCGGGTCTGATTCAAAAAGTTGCCCGTCAATTGAGAATCGAGAAATCAATCTTCAATTCCTTGGACGGACTTGTAACAACATGCACCAGTATTTGTTTCGGAGGATCTTGAAAATATTATTAAATTGATAATCGGTTTTGTTTTTCTATTTCCGGAAAAAATCTGTCGTTCGTGTCACTGGACAAGAAGTCATAAGTGCAGTGCTTGCTAACTGCTGAAAAGGATTTATCACATTCAACTGGCTGGAGGATAAATTTTTCACTGCATCTAGTCATGGAAAAAAATTATTGTTTGCCATTTCTGAAATTAATATTTTGGATAAGTATACTTTATATACCCCCTAATGTTCTGAGTGATACCGATAGCTATGAAGAATCTTTATGGTTTAAAACATTACCAAGCGGTCATATATATTCGCACATGGAGTTTGTAATCCGAGAAGACAAATTAGCAAATCGTAATCATACAAGACTTTTTCCTCGGGTGTTATCCGAAATTTTTATGGCTCATGATGTTCAAGAGCTTCACTTCAGTTTGACTCAAGGTTACTGGAGACTGGAATCTTGGGGAGAGCCCTCAATCGCTGCCCCTACTGGAGCTCTTGTCTCAGCATGGTTTTTTTCCGAGCCAGAGTAAGTGTACAATATTAATATTCTGAAATTCATTGGAAAATAAAACCAATATTATTAATACATCAGGATCAACTTCAGTTTCGTATATATTTATATCATATTATTTTGTTGATTTATTGTGGTAGAAAAGCAGACTCTAATTGGAATGGATTCACCAGCAGACTGAGTGGTCTCACTTGCGCTTCTTTGAATTTCTTGGATGAAAAAACGTCAATTGAACCAAGGTTCTCCTATAGACCAGAAGGATTCATTTCTCCTTCGAAAGGTAAAGAATTGTTTGTTCGGGTTGGATCGCTTCCAAAAGAGCATATTTGTGCTGAAAATCTAACTCCTTGGACGAAGCTTTTGCCGTGCGGTATAAATGTACGGTTCAATTTTTATTATTCTAACTTATACTTTTGGAATTAGCTGCCTAAAGATGAATATAATGTGATCAATAATTGAATTTTATTTCTGTATTTGTAGAGAGGAATAGCGTCTTTGCTTCGTTCTAAACAAGTCTTTAACACTCATTATCATTCTGCTGGAATCCACTACACACAAAGTAATTCGGAAATCAAGCTGAAACTTTCATTGTCACTCGTTTATGATCGACCTCTTAACATTAAACCGACAGAAAACTTAGTCAGAAGAATCCCTGGCTCTTTGGCAATTTTCCCGTGTCAACCTACAAGTAAAACAACAGTGAAGATTTGGAATAATGGAGTCTGGAGGTCCGTTGACCACACGGAGCTGAACAAATTAAAGTTTTCTGATCTACCAGAACCCAATGCTAATGAAAAAGCATTAATTTTCTCACCTATAAAATATATGGGAGGTAGGCTGTAATACTATATAATTTGCAATATACATTCTTTACTTCGCCCACAATATGTCTAAATAAATCTCCGTGCTTGTGCAAAGGTTATGGACAAGAGTATGGGGAAATGATTGTTGAAATGACCAACCATCTGAAAGAGACTTCCCTTCCTGTGCTTTATGTGGAAGTTTTGCCATGGTACATTCGACCTTATCTTCATACATTGAGGATTGAATCACAAAGTTTTGGTTCGAAAAGTAAAGTTCCTATCCAAGCGGGTAAGTAACAACAACGATTTCCATGTAACAAGTACCACAATTTAATTTGTAAAATATAATTCAAAAATAAAAATCCTATCTCATTGGAATGACCTATTACAGATGAAACTTTTCATTACACTCCTGGAAAAGACCGAAAAGCATTACACAAGCTAGAGATGGGTATAACCATTCCTCCTTCGTCAACCTTGACCTTACAGTTTATGGTGGAAAAGGGGCACTTAAAGTGGGACGAATATCCTCCGGATGCGAATCACGGATTTTATTTAGAAGCTGCTCATTTTGAAGTGAATCATACAAATCCAACGACAGCAAAAATAGAAAAAAGACATTATTACTCCAGAATTTTGTTGATTAATTTGTCAACTCCCGATTTTTCCATGCCCTATAACGTAATCTGTTTGACCTGTACAGTCGTCGCTTTGGCTTTTGGCCCGATTCATAACATCACTACTAAACGGCTTCAATTGAAAGTTATGGTCCCGAAAACAGAAGTTGCGAAACGATTGTGGGCGAAAGTCCGTGGTAAAAAAACGGATGAAGACTCCGAAATCAAACCAGAAACTTCTGCCATTGAAAATGAATCAAAATCGCAAGTGGAACAAGAGGATGGAGGACAAAGTGAAGTACAAAATACTAATAATTCGTGAATGCAGCAAGGAGTGTCATATTATAGGTACTTTTATTACAAGAGTTTCTAGAAGTAAATTGGCAAGTTAACAAGTTGATTTCATATTATTAGATAAAGTTCTGTTTTACAGTTCCATTTGCATTTATTTGTCTGGTCATCTTAAGCGTACAGAAAGTTGTTTGAGTTTCTTCAATTTCCGAGGAGTTTAATTATTTGTTAATGTTTTAGAACTTCTTTTTCTTTCAATGCCCTGATTTACCTCTGTGATTTTGTACACTCAAATATTTATTCAATGAAATACCAAATCTCTATTCCTAGACATTTTGTATATAATAAATACATTTTTAAACATAATCTTATAACATTGAATTTGTTACTACCTTTTCACTGTTTTTCATATTTATTTATGTCAAAAAAATGAAAACAACTGTTTAAAAGTTACATACAGTACAGGGGTCCAAAACAAATAGGTACTTACAATTAGCTAAAAACTGTAATAAGAGTATTATGTTTAATATCAACATTATTTACCTCCCACACCGTGCCAAACATTGTGAGGTGCGTGGATAGCAGGTGCTTTGTAAATTGTAAACTTTTGTCTAACCAGATACCCTGGATTGGGGCTAAATAATCCATCCATACCTGGAAATGGGGATGGTGGATAAATATGAGGAAGAGCTCGGGACTTTGGAGGTTTCTTAGCTATAACAATTTTAACAGGGGGTGCTTGTAAGCTTTCTAAAAACACATTAGCACTTTTAACTTTTGTATAATTTTTGTGTTTTACAGTATCTGGATTACTGTTAGTGTTTGTATCACCACTGTGTTCATTATGGTCGTAGTAATCATTAACATGTGGATGTTTTGATGAAGTAATCTCGGCATTATGATCATAATGCTGATTTTCCGATGAGTAGTTGTAAAATTCAGAACTCACAGGTTCATTTGAGTAATGTGCATTAGGTTTCACATAGTCTTCGTGTGTACCATACTGATAGTGCTCGTTATGGGTATCATAATCATTACTGTGGTAAGAACTGTGGTGATGGTAATTATCAGAATGTGGAATACTATGCTCAGAATATTGTGTTGTGTTAATGTAACTTGGGTCAAACTCAGGAGGATGCAATGTTTGATAATCTTGAGTGTAAATATCCTTATGGTGGATAGTATGACTTTCCTTGTGGGGTTTCAAGTAAGAATCATGTTCAGGCGGCTTATGCTCATAGTAATTACCGTGCTGGTGCTCGTATTCATTGTCCTGGGTGCAAAAAGCGTGAAAAAGAGCAGGTTAAGAAGTGCAGCATAACATAACCAAGTAACGAGTATCTTAAACTAAATAACTACTGTAAACTTGGAAAGCTAAAATAATTAAATATTATATCATTCCTGGTTCGTAACAAACATAATTATATCTGTATGAACCAGCATTGACGATATTAACTTTTGCTCCACTATGCACTATATGCACAAATACATAAACTACATGTACAAGTAAAGTAATTCGTTAGTAAACTAACTAAGTAGTCATAAATAAGACACTTTCAAAACCAGAATAAAATATTTCATACCGGAGATATAGGTTGCTCTGACGGAGCATTTTCATGCCAAGCTTCGAGATTGAGTCTGGGTATTACAAGACCTTCACAAGGCACTCGAGGGTTCCTAAAATAGTTTTGCAAAATAGAATTTGAGTCAAATGTGTCTATAAGATTACAGTACGATGATAAATGTTTCATTCAACTGTTACTGCAACATACAAATTCGGGTCCGGGTACACCATTGCATAAACTTGAACAGTTTTAACAGAGTCGCTGTTATCACATAACAGTCTAGACAGCTTTACTTTTCTGATTTCATGTAATTGTTCTAGTAAAAAGTGAAGGAAAATATTGAATTTATAAACTTGCGTCAGATACAGAAAAAAACCACCTGTTTAGAAATACTTAATAATTGATAACTATTGCAAATGAGTCTCACCAGGTGTGAAACTGGATGGCAGTTCGGGTAATTCATACCAGTATCTATCCCCGTGTCTTAAATTGTGAAATTGTCTAGCAATTATGCAGCCAAAAGTGGGACCAAGTAAAGATCCACGTAAAGGAAGTTCCGATACACCCCCTGACCAGAGGTCAATATCGTGAGGTGACCTGATGAGGTAAAACAAAAAGAGAACTTTAGATGTATTTAGTTTATAGGTTAACGTATTGATTGACTAGACTAAGTCGTAAAGACATATTCAATATGATACCTATATATTTGCTTGTAACGATAAACGGTTTCATTTCTCATGACACCGATTAAATCATCCCAGTGACCTAGTGGAGTCAGTCCGCATATCTCTCTGTAGGCAGTGTAGCCAGGTACACCGTGTTCTCTTCCTAAAGTTTTAGCCCGGATTAAAATTATTAAGTAAGCAAAGAAGGTTGTTATATCCTGGTTCTCTAAAATTGCTTCTTGTATTACCTCGTTGTATATTCATAGCTGCCAAATCCATACCAAAATGTTGATGAGGTTCTTTGAACAGTAAAGTAGTTACCTGTGATTTAAAGTAGTCCAAAATAAAGTTAATACAAAATGAGTATTAGGGAGTTTTTTTACCCCAAAATCACCGTTTCATGAATTCTTAAGGGTATTGTTTTCGATTTCAATGTAACAAACAAAACAAATAAGGAAATCGTTTTTAAAAGAGGTTATATGTTATACAAATTATAGGTAAAGTACTTCTTCCGTGACCCCTGAGTCCATAGCTTGAGCAAGTTGGTTGACAAGACCCATAATGAATGTGTCTACGTATCCTGGTCTGTACATATCATAAGGCTGTCTCAGTAATTTACTCAGTTGCTCAGAATCTAAAAGAAGTAGATATTAGTGCGTTAAAGTCAATTTCACACAAAAGCACTGACATATAAATGCATCTTGTAACTATTATTCATTTATGGACAACAATTTTATAAATCAATCTTGCCTATGTATCGATGTCCATGAGACCAGCGTTCTATTCTGTTAGGCAGTAAAGAATGTCCAAATCGAAAGGCTGATGTTATGAACTCTTCTGCGGCAGTAGGATTTATTTTCGGATCATAACCATCCCAATACGTCTTAAGATGTAACAAAAATTAACGTCTTATGTAGGTACACGCTTAGCTACTAGGTATTTTCTCATTGCCAATTTATTATATTTTGGTATCTTATAACTTAAAAAAGTGTCATAATAATATGTATCTTACTTCTTTCTCCAAAGTTAGTTCATATTGATGCACCACGTCTTTCCCCAGTATCATAGGCAGAAACTCTTCAAATGTTATATGCTGCACAATGGCGGTAACGATGTGTCGAGTTTCCTGAAATATCATATTGATTGTAATACAAGTTTAATCTTCAGAGTGTGAAAGCAAAAAAATAAAAAGTTTGTTACTTGGAATAATTTCTCATCATCCCAATGAGGATTAATATGAGACAAAGTTTTTGCGATACGATTGTGCTCTCGCATGAATATCGTATGTAAGACTGTCAGTACAAGTTGCTCATTTACACGATTATCTCCTGTGAAAAATATTAAGATCGCAAAGAATTGATTTGGCAATAAGATAATTGTTAAGGCAATCTATGTATCACGTACGGATGTTCATGTATTCTATGTACTGGCATTCAACGTTCCAAGAATGTGAACTGAAACAAAATATTAATTTACCTGCTAGAAAGCAAAAAACATCTTGGCTTGGCCTTATACAACCATCTTCCGGCTCTTTAACTTTAGGTGGAAGTAAGTCTTTGAGACCATATTCCTGGAATATCGGTAAAGACTTGAGCATGCCGTATTTTCCAGATCGCAATTCTGCCGCAAGCTCTAAGTTAGAGCCGTACACAAAGTTAGCATCTAAATACGAGCTAATTGTATTGAAAGCAGTCCTTGGACCTGTAATTTTTTATACCAACAAAAAGAGTCAACAACAAGTCGTAAAACTGGTTGTACCGATATAGTATACCTATGTGCATTAAGGTAGCTAATTGCTTGTGCTTTATAAACAATGAGATAAAAAATTTAAGAGTCAATACCCAATTTACAATCAGCACGAACTCCTGCGAATGATCTGGCAAAGTTCATGCAATGTTGACCATGGTGTCCATAGAATGGGTCATTGTGAGGAATCATTATAGGATAACAATTGTGATGAGAAGATGAACCGGAATATCCATAGGAAGTTTCTGAACGAGGACAGCATTGGTAATCTTTTCCTGTTGTGTGGTCTATTTATAGAAAAAGTCAAAAAGATACAGTACCTATACACAAGATACAATTCGCACATACCCATTCTACATCCCACAACATAACAGTATTTTGTACTATGTTCTCCCATTGTAAAACTGTATTAGGTATTACATTTTAGGTAAGCTATGGCTTACTAGGTACATGTAACGGTTTAATTAAAACTTTAGGGACGGATATGGTCTCATTTATATATCATGATTATTAAAAGTGCATTGTATTTTATGATTTATGTAAAAATTGTTGCTAATAAGATAAGATGTCATTGTTATTATGGGGCTTAAGCAGTCATAATTGAATTTGTAGTACCTCTACCAAATGCTATGCCAAATGTTGTATCAAAAGCTATATGATAAAGCTGATAGTATAAGTATAATCATTAAATGCATTATACACCTAGACCTGAATGTTATCAAATTGAATACAAACTTAAATATAAAAGTAACTGCAATTACATTATTATTAATTTGTTCCACCTAATGTATATATACAATTACAAATTCTTCTTTTAGTGTGGTCAATAACGAGTCATAGCATTTTGAACAATAAAGGGAAGTGTTATTTCAAGAAATACTTTTTACAGATACCTAAAAGTATGTACTAGATGTACTACCAACATAACAGTTGCACCATTAAAACTCATTCATAATTTTTACAGTGTAGTACTTCACACTTTACATAAAGGAAGTAGTTTCCACACTACTTGAAAACGAAAAGATGACAATGACGGCCATTTAGTTCCAGTCGTGAATTAAAGGCATTGTGCGACATAATATAATTAGTAATTATGGTACGAGTACGACATTAGTGTACTATACAGTGTACACGTATAAATGCCAAATGCTACACATTTACAAAGACTTTTGAGTAATATGCTTAAGAGGAAATATAATAATAAGTGATGGTAATGGTTAATGGTAATAGCCTAACTGTATTTCTCTATCTCTGTGTGTAAGAACTACACACGCCCTGTACAAATAGAGTATGTACCATCAAGTAGATTTGCTGCTAAAGTAAAAGCAAATAGCGTAAGTGCACGTTCCCAACACTCAAATTACTCTTTCTTGTCAAAGACATGAATAAGAGATTATTAATGCGTCAATGCATTTGTTTGCACACAATTTATACTCCTGAACGTTTTCACCCGTTTACATTAGTACATTACATGTTACCACTCCAGAAATTAATGTCTCTACAAAATATGTCGCACTAACTATAACATGTATACTAATCTAATAAAACTAAGTACCTAATTAATTTTGTAATTTGAAACTGAAAAGCAAATCTGCTGTCTGCAAATTTGGAAGATAATGTTAAGTTCACTAGAAAATGGGCATTTCATTCAAGTCATTAATTTTTGGGCGAGTTGTGACTTTGTTCAAGTGATTATATATATTAAAACAAACAAACCTTTTGTTTCAGCAGTTAAAGTCACGTCATGATCGATAATTTGTCCCCAAGCAATGAGCATGACAGTAATTGCGTGATCATGGACCACAGCGTCTTGATGCATAAGAGCGGAGACAGCTCGGGCTGAAGGTAATTGACCCTCGTCATAATCTTTAGGATGTGACACACCATCAGGACGATGAGGGGGAAGAATGTGGGTAAATGGAGAAAATGTTGCGCCCCAATCAGGATGATTCAGATTATTACAATGCCCTGACAAGGATCGGTATCTTGTCAACTATACACATAAATAAACATAATTTTTATTTCAGTTTTCTTTTTCCTATTGGAACTTCACCTACTGTATAATGCAATAAAATCATATTCACACTACCTCACATAATTTATGTCGGAATTGAACAGGGCAAAATTTCCAAATGTCTGTTAGAGCTAAATCCAATTTTGGCATTAAGTAAAAGATTTGATGATGATTCAAGTCATATTGTTTTGCAAGGATTCTGGTTGTTTCCGCCAAAGCAATTCCAAGACGGTCGATTTCATGGTGTTGATGATGAGCCTTGTAAGGCTCTAAGTGAATCGGTTCAGTTAAATGAATGGACAGTCTTGCTTCTTTAAATGCCCTGTTTATGACTTCCAGTGGAATACAAAGAGCTTCTGAATGAGGTTCCCTGTGATATATCAATCGTTGGATTGTGTTTACTTATGTATGTAAGAATGTATACATTATTTTTGGCAATGTGTTGAAATTTAACACACGTATACATACATTTAAAAATCCCTTACACTAGAACAATTTTACTTGCTATATTATTTACAAACACAAGGCATATGGTAAAGAACTTACACTAAAACGCATGGACCCGGTTCACCTGTACGAGTGTCTTTAATTAGTAGTACTCCCATTACAAAAACGCTTACAATAAACTTCATTCTAATTTCCGTTAAAATGGTTAGAATGTTTTTGGAGTTAACTGAAGATAAGATATTCAAGCAACAATGTATCTTAAATCTTGAGAAATGGCTAATAATAAAACTTGTTCAATTTCCATTATACTTTCTGCACTTAAATGAATGGTAGCAATGGTACATTGTGAATGACTGAAACGCAATACTCAACTAACTTAAAAACAATCAAGGCTTGACAATTTATCTTCACCTTTACTTTCGGTGAAATGATCTTCACGCGACTGCCGACTAAAATGAAAAGTGTGCCATTTTCATGTTATATATGTCTGTCTGTTTTAATCTCTTGTAATGCTAGTGTAGCTTCAATTAATGAATTTGCAAGACAAACATTGTGCACTGCAGACAATTACATGGGCTAGAGTAGCGTATCATTGCAGGCATGGCAGATGCTGAGAGACAATGCACGAGTTAACTAAACACTTTAAACCATCATATTACATTTTTACTTGCAAACTGCTACATGCATAATATTTGATAACAATGCTTTTACAAAACAATGAATCTTAAAATTTTCTTATTTACGAATACATAGAATGAACTACAATTGTCATTTAAATTCACTTTTGTTCTTATTGTAGCGTTAGATTTTAGAGTAGGTATTATCAATTTGACAGGTAGTACTTGTACCTAATAAATAAACATAAAAGAATTATCTGAAATCTCTGCAGACACATTATACTTCGATATCATGATTCACGAAATTGCATTGGTTGGTTCTATTTTGGTTTCATCTACTAGTAAACAGTAATGAGAAATGCCTTTGTAAACAAAGGACTTTTTTATTTTCTGTATCTGTTTGATGAGCAGAGTGAGAACATGATGATATTAAAGACATTCTTTGTATTTTGTCATGTTTGCCGATGCCATGGGCAGATAATAACGAGAGAAAGGCTGCATAGTCGGTATAAATCGTTTTATGCGACGAATTTTGTATGTAGCGAGAGTTCAGTTCTCTTTCCGAATCGTCCTAGGATTTCGCATTCGGAATCTCCGATTAATTTCCGGCACAGGTATCGGGTAGCTACCTTGTTAAGCTGCATGCTGAAGGAATCTAATATTGTAGCCAAAAAGGACATCGATACATACACTCCATTTCTAATTAATTAAATCAAATGAAACAGCAGCATACATTCGTCTATTCAGATGATACAAGCATTCGCAAATAAATGTCTTTTAATAACTTGTATTTAGAAAAATTATTTGTGTACCAACAAGATTTCTGATTCTTGAGCACGATAGATACCTACAAATGCTCCACCAACATAAAATAGAAGGGCATCTGCACAATAATGGTGTTGTGTCAATAACTTTCACATCTCAATCTTAAAGGCTCAAATACATATACATATCCAAATAATATTTGTATTTTATAGACTTGTTCAAGCAATGGCATTTGCCAATACTTTAACAACATCTACTACCTTACACAATACACATATCTACGTTTACAAATTCATAAATCCATTAGATTTCCTGCACTCTGTGCATTCGTTTCTTGTTGTGCATATAAATAGAAAGAAAACCGACTCAATCTTATAGTTTTAAAATAATCGAAAGAAAATAAAGAATCTTGGATTTAAATAGTGTTAATAAAGATATGAGACGATGAGAGGAATATTGAGTATTAAATACACAGAAATGTATTCTGAGCCAATATCTAATGGTTTGCTTATTTGTTTGTAGATTGCCTGTCAAAGTCGAAGATGTTGTATCTATAGATTCTCAGACAATAAGAACAATGTAGAAAAGAGATACCTATGTATACGGCACGAGGGATATTAGTTTCTGTTTCACTGTCGCTTATTCGGATCCAGCAGCCAATAGCCAAGAAGACTGAGTCTTTGATAGTGTGTTTATTATTAGAGCTTTAGAAAGAGAAAGGATTCATTTGATTAATTCGCTCCTTATCAATAATCTATAGGATGATCCATTGCATTGTTGAAAGAAAGAGGTAAGTGCAACATTTAATAAATACAATTCATTTATTTGTTGCTTGTGCATTTTGAATCAAGATCTTATTGTTAGGAGTGTCGTGCCAAGTAGTGGCAGGCTAGATTTGCTGGTTGCATTGCAGTGTAATAGATTGGAAAATGAAAAGCAAACACAGTGTAAATATACATCATTCAAGCTATTTACTTTGTATAGAATATTGTACGCATGCATGATACGATGTCATTTGGAATACCTTTATCGATTAAACATGAGGTACCAGTTGATTTTGGTTTACATTATTGATAACATAATGACTTCCTCATCGATGTAGATCATTGTCTCATCTTTTATTAACGACAAAATGTCACTCAATCCTGATAGTCATGAACTTCAGACTTCATCATGGCATGATTTAGAAACTTTTAGCTCCACTAGTTAAGTGTACATGACAAGAGTGACAAGTGTTAACATTTCAAGGTATCTCAGTGTCTCCATATTAAAATGAAGGGGATGACATTTAAATCCTAAGTCTATTTATCACTTGAGAGAATCTTGAGTGTATTACTCGTATAAAAAATACATTAAATCGTTATAAAGCGCTACGTGGGTATTCTGTAGATTTGCCAAGTAATTGTGGTACAATTTTTCACACATGTTAATATACATAATATAGCTACTACGTTTAATGCGGTATGTTAATGAGGGTTAAGAGTAATGGATTCTTAATTGAGGTAACTTGTGAACACGCTAACAAGTTCAATGGCTGCTTTACTCGGACATATGTATGTAAATGTAAAAGTGTGTTTTATTATAGCAGCGCTTTGCGCTGAACCGTACGTTCTAAAACTAAACTACATTAAGCATCAATTTTATTGAAAAATAGCCTTAGCACAGTTTTTCATTTGCATTATTGTACTTGACTATCTTCGTATTAAGGTAAAGTTAGCGTAAACTAACCACAGAAATATTACACGCATGCGAGAACTATTTTCTATTTTGCATAACGAATGAAGTAGTAATGCTAACACTAATAATATAGGTAAACAATTTACTATATCAGTTATCTAGGTTAGTTGTCCCTGTATATTTGGTTTAGCTTTGGCAGTTGGTTTGCTCAATACTAAACTCAAACTCAACTGCCCAAGATTCACACACACATAGACACATACATACATACTACACACTTACACATACACATAGGTAACATTATATTATTATATGTACTAGCTAGCAAAGCGTTGTACAAGAGTACAAGTTAGCAAAGCATACGCAGTTGGAATATTAATACATGGACTCTCCAACTACTACAAACAACACTCGTACTCTGACTGTGACTGTGTGAAGTATTTTGTGTGGAACAATAGCTCTGTGAACTAAATCATCATGGCTAAATATACGCTATAATATTATAGTATGTAATATTGTTATGTAGAACAGTATGTGACGGGAATTATTAGTATTTTGTTTACATTATCCACATTCTTGGATTGTCTTTGCTTCAATGAAACTCTGGAATGAATCATCCTCCTTCAACTCTCATTCCAAACACATTGTGATTGTTTTTATGTGACACTAATTTAATTAGTAGTGTAGCAATAATATTGTGAAGAGTTACTTGTTAAAAAACATTAATAGCTACTACATACATAAATAGTTCATTTATTAAACTACAAAATACATTACATTTAATAGGACAGTTTTGTTGAATCCATTCCTTGTCGATTTGTAATACAGTAAAAACTACGCTACTAAAAAAATAAGCAACAGTGCACAGATTGCAGTTTCGTACACAGCTATAATCTATAGGTATGTACACGTAATATATGTATTCTAAAAAGGCTCATTCTGAACACAATTGAAATAGCTAACATTTTATGTCCCACACAACAGTCCAAGTCCACCACGTACATATCCAATGCACATAACAAACCTACACTACTCTATTTGTATCTTGGCTTTAAGATATATATAAAATATCCTACACTTAATATACATCAAATCACAACACAACTTCCTGTGTGTTTCCTATACATTAATTATTATTACTACGACATAAAAATTGTCTTATCTTTGTCATTTCTGACTTTCACTCTTTTGACTAATAAAAGTACTTTATGCAGTTGTACATACATTGTATGATTAAATAAATACTGATATTTCGACTTGTTGTGTATAATATGCAGATTGCTAAGTTCAGATTTCTCTAAAGAGCTAATTTAAAGCCATGAGACGTGTGCATAACATATAATACATACAGAATAGTACCACATCATTCATTGGCTAAGTACTTTGCTAAGTATACACTACAGTAAGTAGATCATTTTGTTTCTCTCTTTGTATTCTTGTGTATGTATATAGCATAGCCTTGTGTAACAACAACAAAACTCGCAATAATAATTAACTCAAGTGTTACGATACAAAAGAGTTAAGAGTTCATTTCTTCTTGATTAGGTTGTTCAGTTGACTGTTTCGCTTGTGTATACACGATATTAATTATCGTAACATAATTTATATTAGTGTAAGTATATACACCTTTAGTTTACAGTACGAAACAATCTCCACCCACTCAGAGAGACTCACCTTCGCTATATACAAATGCAATACACCAAGTTTTACTTCAAACTTCCTTTCCTATAAATTGTGTGTGTGTAGTTTGGTAGTAAAGTAAGCAGAGTTTCCTCGTACACGGTTGTTAGGTTTTAGCTACGTTATTCTTCGGTACTCGGGTCTGTCGGTAGTCCTTTTCCTTTAGTAGTCGTTGTAGCTAAAGCTCTACGTGTTTTCTATTTACTTTCGTTCGTCTATACATACACAGATTTCAGTTCGTTTGCGCTAAAGCCCTGCTTCCTGCCCTTCTC
Source organism: Pogonognathellus longicornis (assembly GCA_034694085.1). NCBI lineage: Eukaryota > Metazoa > Arthropoda > Collembola > Entomobryomorpha > Tomoceridae > Pogonognathellus > Pogonognathellus longicornis. The sequence goes on from JAQFYB010001003.1 coordinate 17,142, forward strand.
ATCATTCATAGTACATATAGCCAAGGTAGGTAATTAAACTTAATATTTTCTTAAGGACACCAAGCTGGTTTAATCACGGTCACAGTGACAATAAACTCAAACACTTGTTTACAAAAGTGTACCACACTCATTTGTAGTTAAAATAATTCATAACTTTTTCTTCTAAACATCACATGCCCAGTTAGTTCCTTTGCAAAGTACACAGAGTACGGATAGAGCGTCACTTTCAGCACAGCACTCAATCAACTCTCTTTCCCATTTTTTACATATTCTAACCAGTTTTATCTTTTAGTACTCATATTTTCATCACTTAGTCCTAATAAATGTTATGTTTTATGTGTCAAGTTCTGTGTAACTGTTTTTCATATTTTTTTAAGTCTCTATGTGAATAGTTTGCAAATTGCTAATGTGGAGAGCTATAAACTCTAAAGCTGAAAAGCTTTATGTGTGTTAGCTAAAGCTATCCAGTTTTATACAGCGTCTTTTAGGTATAGTTCTCACAAATTCATTTTTTAGTTACTTTTGCATGCATTTTACTACTTTTACATACAAAACTTACTTATTTTTGCATTCATTTTTTATACTATTCATTCCAAACTACTTTTAAATTGTGTATAATACATAAATGTACATAAATATGTAAAATAAAATCGCAATATTATTATTTCATACCTCTGTGTGTGTATTTTAGTAATAATATTTACTTCAATTCAATTCAGGTATAAGTATCATGTTCTGTATTGTACAAATATAATAAGTTGTGTATTTATTGTGCTTTCAATTTTTATTGTTTATTACCGTTGTGAAAGGGTTAAATTTGTACACTCAAAGTCAGTATTAAGCTTTATCATTTCTAAACCTGGTTTTGGCACACTTTGAATTCTAATCAAAGTCTGTAATCTTATTATCTGCATGTCATGTCATGTGAGTCATACATTCATTATTCATGTAACCAAACGCAAGTTATTGATGACATTTTGATTGTTTGTTACCCAATTCACATAAACCTAAAATCAATTCTACGTGATTCTAAATGCACGCTGTCTGTATAAAACTCTATGTACTGGTACATTTTTACGAGCACGGGCATATTAACAATACCTAAGAGCACTTGTCCTTGTTTACACATTAATAATTCTCGTATATATATTACAAATATATACCTGTGTCTTGTTATATCACACATGAAAATATATAGGTTACACAAACTTGGATAGCACTTTTGTAATATTGACGGACAGTTTAAATCGTATATTCAATTCACATACTTACAGATAGGTATAATATTCTGTTTCCAGCAAGTAACTACCTACCTTATTATTATACATGTATACTACCAAAACATCTATGTCATAATATTATTAGTATTAGCTATAAAGATTTTAGACTCGACTGGTATCCAGAAAGGAAACCGATAGAAGTTTTTTAGAAAGCTGATTTGAAGGTCTGTATATGTACAAAATATGAGATCATCATTTTAATATGATCATCAAGCGTTTATTTTATTGGAATGCAATACCAATAATTCCTCCTTCCTGTGTATAATAATCAGTCGAAACTCACAAACCCCTTGTTAGGAGAAATAACCAGCATATCATCCACATTATGTATGTGTTAAGTTTATTCTCATCGTAGTCATACTAGTCATACGTATCGTATACTTGTGTCGTGTCTTTCTGTATCAATATTAAAATCTAGGTATGCTAAATTAGTAAATAATATTTATATTACATATTTTTATGCTTTTGGTTGGATATTATGCAAATAAAGTAGACATCTTATTTTAAATGCGTAATATTCAAAAGCATAATGTAATAAAAATATTTCTAATTTAGCATCTTATTTAAAATAATGTACCTAAGTACCTACCTCTCTATACCTATCAAGGTGATAAAAGCTAAACAGCCCCCTTGCATGCACGGGGTTGCGAAATCTTTAAACATCTTAACTTTCTTAACCTTCTAAATTGTGGTTGCAAGATCATTTGGTAGCAAAACAGCAATTTTTCATGAAAAAAATGTACTTGATTTATTTAATCATCATTTCAAATATTATGGTCTTTCAGTGATTTTTTAGTACTGGAAGTACCTTTATAGTAGGTAGTAGGTACCTTAAGACTTAAGAGCCTTTAAAAATGCATGTAGCATTTATCACTATGTAAAAGTGTAAAAGTACCTCAATAATTTTTCATGTAGACTCATTCATGGAACGACGCTTCTAAAAAAGTCATGATGGGGATTGATGCTGTGATCAAGGTAACGTTTGATTGAGGTTGAGACTTGAGAGACTTGAGGTCACTGCTCTGTTGTGCATGGCCGATTCGTGTGTCGTGTCGTGTCATTTGCGTGTCATATCATGTGACCGACTCCTGGATTTTCAAAGAGAATGGAATTGGGAATGGAAGGACATTTGAAAGGAATGTTCAGTTCAGTCAGGTGTAGGGTACACGGGTGACGGGAGAAACGCAGAACTCGTCCAAGTCAAAAGTAGGTTGTTTCGTTGTTTGTTCATTTTGAAAGGAATGAGGAAGTGAAATTTTATTGATGTCACTTTAATTAATTTATTGTCTGCATTTTGTTGTTTTACACCTTCTTTGTTATTTGCATACGTGGTGGTTGTAGTTCCGATTTCCAATCCAAAGTTCGATATTCCAACAACTTTTAACTGACACCTCATCCAAGCTCTTTTTATGGGTTAAACTTGAAAGTAATAATTGTGATTTTCTTTCAGATACTGAAGCAACAGTGTTCGATCGAGTTGACGTGTCGAGAGCTGTAAAAGAACGCGTTCCTGGGAGCTGGTTGACGGGTAAGAAAATAGAATTGTTGGGCAGATTGGGGTTGATATTATTGATATGAAGGGTCAAATGATTTTAATGGATCGACTATTGGATTGGGTGGGAGTATATATTTTATTACAAAAGTTTTCGCTGGAAACTGACATATGGATTGTGTTGAAATTGTAATAATATCTTTCATTTTGTTTATTTTGAAACAGATTTGTAATCTCGTCATCTGTCATCTAGCTGTATAGTAGTATCCTGTGACTAGAGGTTTATTCAGCAAAACTAATAAAATTGGTCTGCTTTTTCTACACGGGTAGTATCATCATGCCTTCGCAAAAAGAAACCCGCGTTTATGTGGGCAATTTGCCCGGAAATTGCACCGAGAAGGAGGTACAACAAATGTTTCAACGATATGGAAAAATCGTCAGTTTAACAGTAAAGAATCCTCGTTATAATGACAATCGAGCTTCGTCTTTTGCATTCATTGAATACGAAGATCCTGCTGATGCAGATGATGTAGTAAGAAAGAAGAATGGAATGCGATATGATGGAGCAAAAATTCGGGTTGAATTCCCGCATGGAAATGAAAGGGGACGTGACCGAGACCGCTATTCAAGATTTGGTGGAGGAGGAGGAGGGTCCAACTTCAATCGTCGTGGAGGAGGAGGAGGAGGAGGATATGGAAATCGTGACAAGGTGCAACGCTCTCGCTATCGTCTCCGGGTTACTGGTATGAAAAATTACAATCTTTGGAATACGGGGTAATTTTTCTCGAACATCTCATCTTCCCAAAGTAAAATCAGAAAGGGGACTTATATTGAACTAATCAGGAAGGATTCAGGATTATCTATTGTCAGGACCTACAGGTCAGTGTCAAAGCTCTGCCAGCTAACTTCTTGCAAAGTCTCAATGGAATGGGATAATATGCAGATTCTTAATATTCTGATCTGATTGGACCTATTTTTAAACTTATAATCGAAAATAATTTCGAATACTTTCTGGGATTCATGGAACTCCTTTTCTAACTAAGAACGATCATATGGTGGATAAGATGTTGTTGTAAAAGATCTGTCTTACATTACGTAATTACAATTATTTGCACTAGTTTCTAAAAATAATTTAACTATAACTTTAATTACTTTCTAAATATTTGCTAGTGCTATATTATGGCTATGGCTGCATGACAGTTTAAAGGTAAAAGCAATTCCACATTCGCCAAGCAGTAGATATTACTAGCACTATCTAGTCTAAAACCTGAAAAGCTTGTAACAGAAACCCTGCTTTTAATACGGTCGTTATTAACTAAACAATTTTAAATACTTTTTTACTTTATATTATTCATATAAACTAAAAGTCTAAAAACGTGTTTTTAATATTCTAGGTATGCCCTTGAGCGGAAGCTGGCAAGACTTAAAGGACCATATGCGTGAAATCGGAGAAGTTTGTTTTGCAGATGTGGACAAACATGGAGGAGGAGTAGTTGAATTTTTCAGCGGAGAAGATATGAAACTTGCCATGAAGAAACTGGACAATAGTAAATTCAGAAGTCATGAAGGGGATTCCGCATACATTCATTTGTCACTTGATGATTCGGATCAATCTCGCTCCAGATCCCGCTCGCATTCCAGATCCAGAAACTCCAGAAGCCGCAGTAACGATCGTGGGTCATCTACTCCCCATGGACATGGTCGTCGTACTCGTCGCTCTCCAACATATTCTCCAATTCGTCATACTAAAGGTTCAGGATCGCGTTCGCGTTCCCGATCACCCCGTTCTCGTTCACCTGCACCCAGAAAGCGTGAGCGAAGTGAGCGTGACTAAGTTTAACTTAAACCGAAGATTGAGAAAACAACAGCTATTAGCTATTTAGGTATTTAATAATTAATTGTTGATTTTACCATGCTCAAATCCCTAGTAGTTATAGCTATCATCCTGTTTGCTTGTTGTTGTGTCTCAATGAAAAGTGGTACATCTAAATCTGTAGACCATTTCATAAATATTATATTTAGAGACACGTTTAATTTCCAATGTTAATGAAAAATGTTCACTTTATCATTCACTAAATGAATTATGTAAACTAGTACTAGTATAAAATTCATAATGTTCAGTAAGTTACTAGTTGGTTGTTCTATCTGTATTCAATGTATTGGTATATTATGTTACGATTGTGGCATGATATAGTTTCTAAATTCTATAACATAACAAATATTACATCATGTAACATCAAGATCTTTGTGTAGATGCTATTCTATTATTGCTATCATTTATTTACTGCAATTGTAAGTAAGGCTGTCCAATACATGAAGTAATATATTATGTACATTATGTAAGTTTCAACTTTTAATTCAGTGCATTCCATTTTCTTTATTATTTAGATAAATTAATGTTTCTTAAATGTCATTTTCACACAAATAATACACATATTATAATTGGCCGTCCATATTTATACATAATTTATACAATAATCATAATCATTTATTAATTACGGAACTAATTTCATGAAACTTCACTTCGTTCTTGCAGCACTGCTTGTGACATAGTGGTTACAAATGTGCTTAAACCCAGCAACAGTTTCCTCTGCAGTGGGGATGATGTATTCAGGTGGCAAAGCGAACCCGTACCTTCCGGTATCTCTTAACTCAAACGTGTAGGAGTACTTGATACCTTTTGATTTAGCCCAATCATCACTACATCCTGCTGTTGGACCTATGTGCAAACCAAACGTATATTGTTAAAATCTCCGATTCGGATTCATGGCGTGGCCAGTAAGCCAGTATTACAATTTGTCAAATAATGTTAGCAGTTATAGTATTTTAAATTACTTAGAGTGTCAGCCGATTGTCCAACTACATATCTGGTTCCATGGACTGCAGTCAAATCTGCAGCACTTGCTTGTGCCAAACTTAACTATTGAAAAAACATAATGTTAAATTAAATATAAGTCATTATAGTCATTACGTTATTCCCGATGTTCAAAGAACAATAGTTTCTGAACTACTAACCATTTCAGGAAAATCTTCGGGGTAGACCCCACCACGGTAGCTCCATGGAATGAGGATCCACTGACCATAGCTGTGAACAGTAATGTATACTTGCCAATTAGTTCCTGCTTCTTGTAAACCAAGGATATAGTCCCTAAGATTTCTTGCTTCAACTTCCGAAAAATATTCAGGTCCTCTGTAAATGTCTGAGCATCTATCGTTGCTGGTACCCGATTCACCGAAATGATAATCGAAATTTCTGTTGGGGTCAACTCCCCGACATGTGGAATTGTGGTTTGATCGAGTTTTTCTCCACATTCTGGTTGAAGTTCTGGAGTATTCATATCCATCAACATTGACGATGGGAACAAAATGGAAATCAACCTCGTCTAAAATATCGCTGTATTCGTCCTGTTTTGTTAAGATCTCATTAAGGAAATAAGTAACTGTGGCTGGTGAAATCCATTCTCGAGCATGGAAACCTTCATGTACATAAGTCATAAAGTTTTTGTGTAAAAGGACATATTATTTCTTCATAAATAATTATCGGAAAAGCAAAATGTGGTTTGTACTTTAAAACAGTCATACCTCCGTCAAAAAACATGGAAACTTTCTCTTTGTCGCTGCTCTTTGATACTTTCACAACTTTCATATCTCTTTCTTCAAAACTTGAACCAATACTTTGGACTGTGACCAAATCGGGGTATAATGTTGGCAGAGTATCAACCCATGCCATGATCTACAAATCCAATACATACAAAAATAACATTTGTACCTATACACATTGTGTGAAATGTAGTATATGTATTAAAAATAATTTCATGAATTAATATTATTAAAATGGTATAAAACTTAAATGAAATTACTCATACGTTACGTCATACTTCATACAAGTTAGCGTTACATACATCCATATTATTTACAATGTTTAGGTGACCATGCTACTTATAATTATTAATAATTACATAAATAACACCATAATTAGAGTAGTATAGAGTAAAATTAGCGATAAATGGAATTAAAATAATATTATGGTCAATGGTCAGATAAGAATTGAACGTATTGAAATAAACTATTATGATTACGGATTTAAGCGAAAAATAGCATGACATAACAAGAGACTTTTCTTTTTGCTCTTAAAGATATGGTATGGACAAATTAAATATACGTATACATACATCCTCGTAGCTGTAGTAAGCGTCCCATGTAATTTGACCTTGTTGTTTTGTCCTCAACACATTGTGATTGGCCTTCCGTTCTGTAGCGACGAGTCTGTACAACACATTAAAAAGTTTGGGCAAATCAGCAAAAAGATAATTCAATGAATGTATATGAAAGATAACTGTATATCTAGTATAGTATTGTGATTTTTGTGATGAATTATAGTTTTAGTTAGGCACCTTACCAAGTACCGATGCGCGATGCTACCCTAAACCTACTTATGACTTACTGTACAATCACACAGCTAATTCGGGCAAAATAACAGAAAGCATAGCTATATAGGTTTCAGAAGTATTTATATACCTAGTATGGACAATTCAAATGTGTATTTGCAACTGCAATCAACACGGTAGGTGTATATACTGGTAATATAGCCCCTTGATGACTCAATTACTTAATTGACAGCAATTGGTGTGCCCTATATTGTTTACATGTCTCCCAAGTTTTAAGCTGTCATTTTTATTTGTATAAATGTATAATGTTGACTGTTGACGAGGACGTGGCTGACTGTAATTGGAAGAAGTATTGGCAATATGTACCTATAGATATTTTGTTTCCCTAAAACAAGACTCGTGTAATTGTTAGACTTGTCGTATGTCGTTTAGCAATAGACAGCAAAAATAATATTATGGAAATTAAATGGGCGTTCATGATACCATTACCAATTACCATCCTACATCCTATGTATACTTGGCATAACTATATTTCAATTTCTGATATGTACATACATCTCATACATGATTTCAGCACACTTTATCTTACTGTTATCACAAAGGTATTAATATACCGTATGCATTCATTATGCCTTTCTTTACCAACATAAATGTAACTGTAAAAGTAACTTTAATACTATATAGCACTTTAAAATTGACACTTCAAACAATCCGGTTATATTTCCTGGAGAGCAAAGGTTGTAACATACCTATTTTAGGCACCTTATCTACTATTGCGTGTAAAATTAGGATTCATACATGAAAATTTAACAAAATTAAAGGGCATAAAATATTCTTACGTTTCTACGTCATCAATCATAACTGAATGTTGGATGCCACTTTTGACCAGGAAGCTTTTCAAAGCGGGAATCTGTTGGGGAGATGCCATGATGTCAGTGCTATCAACTATGGATGGCTCAGTCCAAAAATCAAATCCCCCCTTGTGTTGAAGATCAAGAAGGGCGTCTCTTTGCTCTTTCGTAGACGCCTGAGCTCGGAAAACTTGATATCTAGATTAGATGATTAAATTGACAATAATTGGCACGTTTTGTTTGGTACTTGTTTAAATTACATTAATTACTTAGATATGTTTTTTAGTCAGACCTTTATAAAGCATATTGATACAAACAAAAGAATTACCCATTGTAATGCTGGAGCAAACTTCCGATTTCCGCAGAAAACGCTGTCGTGGCACAAGCCAGCAAGAACAAAGAAATGAGCTTCATGATGACCCTATGAGGATGCTCTCATTAATGAAACCGTGTTTGATCATTTATCAATTATTTATTGTGAACCCATCCTTCTAACCGAGTTAAAATACAATTACACGGACACATACAAAGCTCTGGGGAAATACAGCTAAGCTTTTGTAGATAAAGAGAATGGTGAGATTGCAGTGTAATCTTTTTCCGTTCAAAATGTCAAAATTAATAAATCTATCAGTATACATAAATAGATATGTGTATGCTATTTATATATGTTTAATGTTTAATATAATGTGTAAGCACTAATAAGTCCAAGTCTAATAAACACGTTTCAGATACATATTTCATTTGTATGTTGTACTTTACACAGTTCCTTTAATTTATATACACTTTATAGTAATGCTCATTTCATTATGTAACAATACAACAGCACCAGCGTTATCAATTAGGATCAACCCTTCAGACCCCTACAGTGTAAGCTTGTACATACATCTAGGTACAAATTAAAATTGTAACATAATTAAATCATCACCCAATTATCAGTTAATAGCAAATCACTTTTACACAGCTTACTGTATATTTCATATTCATCCAAGTCCAAATATTGACAAACTTATCGGGCTCAAATCCCAAAGTCCCAACCGTTACTCAGACTGAAAACTTAAAATAAGATGAGAACACTAATTTATATGTGGAAAACATGAAAATTCAGAGACAATAATTTTGACCTGAATAATAATAATATAACCATTTGAACCATGCAATAATAGTAATACTATTGGTATAATTATTATACCAATAGTATAGTATTTACCGTATCATATTTAGAAAGGTACTAGTATTGGGGTGTGTGCGAGCTGTACCTATATTCATTTCGAAGCTTCTAAAACTGATTTTTTTTCCTTCCTTAAAGTTTCTTCACTACAACAAAAATGTTATAATTTCTGTAATAAATAATTCTAACATGAATTTCAATTCAATTGAGTATGCAAAGGTTTCAATGGTTTCATACGCAAACATATTTTAAAACATAATAATATACAATGTAGCTTTGTTGTAAGTGTCAATATAAAGCATAATTGTCCATGATCTATAATTATTGCTCTAAAAACACTAATTACTGTTATTCGGGGAAGGCAAAATCAGATCAATCAGATGAGGCACAATGAGACAAAAATGTATTATATTTCATTTGTCAATGTTAACTGATAAGGAATTAGAACAAAAAATATAGGCCTATAAATTATGAGCCTTTAAATCAGTATGCATAAATGGTTGGCTAACATGCATTTAATTGCAATAAAAATGAATTAGTATTTTTATCTACAATGTATTTCCATTTGTTATGTGAAGTAAAAAAGTGCAAAAGTTGTTTGTCAGCAGTGAGATTCGAACTCACGCCCTCATTCGAGGACTAGAATGCTCCAGGACACTGCATTGCAGTGTAAGCTTTCGCTTGAGTCTAGCGCCTTAGACCAACTCGGCCATACTGACTAGATGTGAAAACCCAAGCGTTAAGCATTACATCAACCAGATCTACTCACACTCACATTTTAAGCAAGCAACAAGCAAGTACCTATGAATAAAAATGCGGAACGCATGTTCCATACAAATGCAATGAACAGTTTTTTTTTGCTTTTGAAGTTCAAGTTATCTGTAACATTAATTCTATTTACACTCATTAATTTTAATTAGTGAATAAATTATTCCATTTCATTAATTAATTTTGCATTATTTTTATTTTTATGACTTTTTACATTGTAATTGTAATCATTTAATACATTTCATGTACAATGTACAAGCACACAGCATCACAGCATCATACATGAGGGAGATGAGATTTGAGACATGTCAATGTCATATAAAAGCAACGCCATGAACACCCTTTCTTTTATGCAACATAAAATATTATAGCCAACCATAATCATTTATAGATGATAGAGGTAAGAGGTAGTAATAAAAAAATTATTTTGCATATTTATGTGAAGGTAATATAAACAAACCATCAATTGTGTGGTCTTTGTGTGCAAATGGCAAATCTATTACATCGTTGTCAAATGTGATGCTTTATAAATGCATAATTTTGAACAGTAAGTATATTATGATATGTTAAACTATAAAATATATTATTATTACATACATTAAAATGTTTTAGCATCAGAAAGGTAAAATTAATTTTGTGCTTATCGACAAAACATTCCCATGTATATAGTCTTTGTAGTACAAGTCACCCCTAAAACCTAAAAATCAATGCCTTGTGCCTTGTGTCACTTGTGTTGTGAGAGTGAGTGCTATTGCTATCTATAGGTACTCGGTGTATACAGCATACTATACACTGTATGTATACACACAAAGCTCTTGATTACAAAGTGATGTTCAAAGAATTTATTCGCGTGTCAAAGAGCCACTTATGCATGAACAGTCTTTATCTGATGTCGGATTCTGATACTATTTAAAAGGCAAAGAATTAATAAAATGTGACTATAATAATATATGCGTTATTTTTTGCTTTATAGGATCTTCATCATATCATGAACAAAATAATAGTATGATATAATTGTTGCTTATAAACATAACCAGGTCACACATCTAGGGGGAGCTTGAGCGAAAACATGTTCCTATATGTCATTTTTCGCAAAGGGCTAAAATTCAATATAAAATACATCCAATTTACGCATAGCGCGTTTGAGCCATTTGGAGCCAAAATCTATATAAAATGCATTTAATTCGCGCATAGCGCGAAAAAATTAGGCACATTTGGGTCAAAATTAGTAAAATAAATCAGCAAAATTTTGCCATTTTTTGAACTTTTAGAGCAAAATGCACTATTATTTTGGGATGGGAGACATCTGATTTTATCTAGTGTGGATCACAAAAATGGGGGGGGGGGTGGCTTAAACCCCCTAAGCCTCCCTAAATGCGCCACTGAACATAACATATACATTTTACAAATTATTTTTATTGTTTGCATTTCTATTTATGTAGTATAGGTTAGCTGTGTTTGTGTGCATGGCTTTTAAGAAACTTGAGATTTAGCTGTATGCGTATGTATGGCGTATCGCGTATGTAAAGCTAAACAATTCTACATAGAATTCTACAAGAAGCATGCCTGTAAATTGGAAAGAAAGAAACTGAAGCTGATAAAAATCGCTCACGCTGCTGTGCTAAACTGTGCTACTTTGCGTACACACTACAGACAAGCTTTGGATAAGATAAGGCAAAGGCATGACATGAATGAATGGACATAGTCAAAGGATCTAACAACGAAATCTTATCTAAAATTAATTCAGTTAATTTTAGCCGTGCAAAATGTAGTTGACTGAAGAAGAGGAGCACGGGATCATATCGAGCAAAATTGTGGCGATATGTTAATAAGTCAGTATGGCCGAGTTGGTCTAAGGCGCTAGACTCAAGCGAAAGCTTACACTGCAATGCAGTGTCCTGGAGCATTCTAGTCCTCGAATGAGGGCGTGAGTTCGAATCTCACTGCTGACAAATATCTTTTGCACACATTCAAACTTTACTGTAATTACATCAAAGTACAAAATTTCATAGAATCAATTCATACCATTGTTACGATTGCCTCTTTTTTAGCACAATTCACCGCAAAATCTTGTTTCAAGTAGCAGGCAGATAAAGGGTAATGATTGTATTATGTATTATACTTGTAGTGTGCACTTTGCTAAAGATGTTTTTCGCAAGTCATGCAAATCCATACGAAATATAATGCATACATTCTCGGTCAAATTGACATAAAATTAGGTAATGCGTATTTCCTATGTACTTCAAATCTTTTGGTTATACGATACATAAGCTTAGTGATTGAGAATTGAATATTATTAGTAGCCTAACTTCATTTAAAAGTATAAAGCCTGCAAGGCATAAAAAAGAAATATTATAGCAAACGCATTGTTGTACGAGTAGTATAATATGCAGTGCCAAATCCAGTTACCTATACATATTATACCATTAAAAATGTAATAAATAGAAAGTGCATACTGATTTGAAATTGGATACATAAAGTTAACTGCATAACTTACCATAATATTATATGTATGCTATTTTAAGGGTTTAGATTATTAGCATTGGCAATTAAAGCAATAAGTAGTATTTAGTGTATACTTTTCTTAAAATATTGTTGTCCTTTCATGACTCTTTGTTTTTGTTTCATGTTTTTATGCCCCAGTGGGGTGTACCCTGTACCCTTTACAACCTTACACTTCATTCACCGTCATATACCTTATAATATATTTTATATCCCTATTTAAGTAGTACCATGATGAGTGCAATCAGAGAGCTTTACATTATACCTCTATGCAAAACATAGGTGTATACTCGTATACACCCATGTTATACATATAAGTACATATCAGTTAAATCGCTATTTTATGAAAATGTCACATACAGAGCTAACTAATAAAAGCGTAAGCCAAAAAATACTTGTAAATAAAAATACAAAGAATTGGGCGCATTTGTCTCATCTTTAACTGACTAACTATACAGATAAACTTACAAATCAAAGATAACTACCATCAACGAGTCATAGTCTACTAGTAAATAGTAAATAAAATTGACATAGTGCGTATTTAAGTATTTAACTGTTTAATTACCAATTACCAATATCATACTCTCTTTAAATCCTTTGATTATAAGAAGAGTACCTATGACTTTGCAGATTTGTGCATTAAAAAAATTATTACGTGTATATAGATCTGAAATGTGAGTCAATGTATGCCAAGTATTTCACATAGCGCCAGTTTCAACGTCTAGATAATTCTACATGAATCTAAACTGTGAAACCTTTTATATGCACTTGTGTTGTTTGCAGTGAAGTCTCTTTACGTTATGTGCTATGCCAGCTATGCTATAGCTGTAAGTTAACCCACTTCTTCATTTACACACGTAAGATTACCAAAATAATGTTACTTACCTACCCTAACTATGAATAAGGTTGATTGAAAGCTATATGGTTATAATTTGCTGTATCATCTTAACAGTATGGGGGCGGGGGAGTTAGTGCATATTGGTTACACACTGCATTGCTTTAGGAAGTCTGTTCAAAAACATTTATATATTACGTCAGCTCGTCACTTCTATTATACACAAACTACAAAGCATATTATAAGCTAAAGCACTACAGCAGAGTGTCTATGTGACTATGTGACTAATTGCAATGTAAATTCAACCTATAAGCACAATAGTAACTAATAACTAATTTATATGTTATAGAAGATCATGTATACGAAGGACGGAGGACATGTTCAATTCATAGTCAATTATGACTATAGAATTCCATTGACACTTATCACTGTTAGATTTAGTTGGATGTGTGTAAAACGTTTGTAAAGTCCGTGTATACACAAACAACAAACTGCAAGTCATTGTTCTGTCTGACCTGTATATAATAAAAGCCTTGTTCAAGTTTGATTCGTATTTATTTGCTTGCCAACTTTGGTCCAACATTGTTCTCAGCAATATCTTCAACATTGAACGTGCCCGTCCTTCTTGTTCTCCTTATTTGTGTGATTGCTAAAAAGAATTTGAAACTTGTTGTCATTTAACACATCCTGAAGACATTAGAGAGCTTAAATAAAGTAATTTTTAAGTTTCGAATTTCCTTAGCTTTTAACTTTTTGTTAATCCAAGTGCAAACAGGCCAAGTAAAGGTAAAGACCAAACACACTCTTTTGATATTCAATATACAGAATATTATGTGCAATTAAATTAGTCATGTATTTTTGTATATCTCTAGACGTTACATTTTTTAAGTAGCTCTATTTTATAAAAACTAGATTATTAGTGTGAATTTGTAAATATATTTTTCAATACCATATTTTAACAAATATTGTGTATCCATATGCGTTGGTATTAATAGTGTGATTATTTTTTGTTTGAACAGACACTTTCTAAAAATTTCATTCCGATTTCTTAAACTAATTTCAATATGGAACTGCCTGGAGTTGGTCAACATTGCAGTGACGTAAATTGTCGACAGCTAGGTACAAAAAAGTTCCTTAACAGAAATCATTTTTGGTACATATGCTGCATTTGATTATTAAATGTATGTATGTTAATTACTTTTTAATTGGTGTTTTATAGATTTCCTGCCAGTAAAATGTGATGCTTGTAATAATGTGTTTTGGTAAGTCCAATTACCTATAAATAACATACATTCAACCTTTGCTTTGTTTCAAAATAGTTTTTTTATTATACGTATACTACTAGCAATAGCAATTAATAATGTAATAATAATTACTAGTAATAATTTATATATTATTGATATTTCATGATCTAAAACTAACAATTATTCTTATTTTTCTCACAGTGGAGAACATTATGCATACGTAAGACATAATTGCCCATTAGTACATCGAAAAAATGTACAAGTTCCTGTTTGTCCACTTTGTAATGCCCCTGTGCCTGGAAACCCCAATGAACTGCCTGATATTCGTGTGAGTCGTCACATAGATTCCGACTGCCAGTCAGACAGGGCTGTCACTCATAGAAAGGTAATAATAATGTAGCAAATAAATAAAAATTATGCATATTTGGAAGTATGAGTCATGTAATTATATATATTTGCTACTTTCGAGTTCAAATAACCTTGAAAAACTCGTAAAATGCAAAAGACTGTGATGTAGATATTTCTTGATGTCTAGATTTGTTGTTTTTTATTGAGATAAACATTGTAAGAAAGTAATAATGTAATATGATTTTTTGTAGAAGGTGTACACGAACAAGTGTTCCAACAAAGGATGTAAAGTTAAAGAATTGATTCCGATCACCTGTGATAGATGTAGAAAAAATTACTGCCTCAAACATCGTCATGAACAAGATCACGACTGTTCGCCATCAAACGCTAAGCCTATAGGAAAAGCTGCTATGGCTGCTATGTCCCGAAAGTCAACAAATGCTAATACTGCTCATCAATCTCGTCCTTCAAACATAAATAATGCATCTAGAACATCGACGTCTACGAGACAACCTAATTGTGCCCAGGCCGCAATGCAAGGCAACCTGGTAATTGTTTAATTTTAGAAAGGCTCATCTAATTTTTGTATTCTTACATGTATTCATATTTAATTATTATAAAATATTGCCATAATTTTGTTTTTCAGTCCGAAGAAGCTGCTTTACAGCTTGCGCTACAAGCATCAATGTCCGAGGTTACTGTTGGTGGCTCACAAGGTCCAAATTCGAATACATTAACTCAGCAAGAACAAGATGATTTTCTACTTGCTCAGGCTATTGCTGAAAGTGAACGTACGTCTCGTCCAGCTCCAAGTCAGCGTCGAAGTCAAAATAGTTGTTACATAACGTAAATTATTGTTTTACATAATATTATTCTACTCTCGTAAGAGAGACCTTATTTTTTCAACCGTGCTTTGTGTCCACGAGTAAATTATTGTTAGAGTGAAATTATGCTAAAGACTACAAACCTTATGTCACTTGTTATATTTCAGGTTATGATGGTGAAGGAGTTACTATTGCACTGTTATAAAAAGTGCAAATATGTGAATTGTTAATGCTTCTGTTCATTACGTTGTGATAGCCAGTTGAAATGATAATTTCATTTAACATTGTAAACAAAAGCATTAACACTGTTTCCGATTTGGAATTAGTTGTTACATAGCTTAGGTATTCCATATTCCAATCATTAGTCACGGTCAGTGACATAATTTACAGTTAAAATACACGAACATAAAACGCGTACCTAATTATATATATAATCCGATGTAGCCTCTAAAGATGTCTTTTAACTTGGAATTTTATGAACATTGGGTTTTTATGATTTTATAAAATATAGCTTTGCGTTTTAAGAAATCGTGCTACAGATTACTATCAGTCATCTTATAATTATAACAGTACTGATTACCAGTTTTTCGTAATATTATTTAAAATTCTCTCTTTTATCTAATTCATATATGAAATTATAAAAATCGACCATTTTCTTTAATCTAAACAATCTAAAGCTTGATGTAAATATATTTCCAGTGTGAAAGGGAAAAGCAATATTATACTACCAATACAATCAATATTACCTCATAAATGTATAATAAAATAATATAAAATATCTATTTCAATCTTTGCCCTTTGCTAAATCAAACTTTGTAGAGGTATGACTTGCCTCTCTATCTAATGTTAAAAATAGCAACCCCACATTGACCACTTTCTGTACAATAGTTTCAGTTACATAACTGAACCCGTTAATTAACCATTTTCTACATTATTGGTATAAGTTTACAATTAAGAATCGTTGTTCTGTAATTAACTTTTACCACACTGTTATAGTATACCTTAAAATAAAAATAATGCTAGTATGTATAACAGATAATAAAATACCAGAATCTAACCAAGTCGAAAGTGCGTAGCTTATTTACAATTTTATATATAAGTATTTATTGATGAGGTAATAATTATCATTTTTGTTCGTAACGTATAATACTTAATGGCACACATTATCTGTAATCAACAACATAATTAGACACATCCATACAGCTAACAACCCTCAATGGTAGTTCAGTAGTTCCCGTTCGTATCATTCGTAAATATTGTCCAGGATCCACTTTAAATAGCTTCTAACTCTTGTGTAAACGACTGGAACATCTTCAGTAGCACATTTAGCCCTTCCAAAAGAAACGATCCCAATTTGATAATGACGTAGTGTCTTAGGTCCTTTAGAAGGGAACACAGTCGAAGTTAATGGGCTGCCTGAATCGCCCAAACAGACGTCATTTTTAGTTCCTCCTGCACATACCTGTACAATGATTGTATTCAATTGGTCAATTAATCATTAATTCATTAATTACATAAAACTATGTACAAGAAATTACAGTGCATCTCAAAGTCTCAAACATCAAGATTCCAGGATTTGGATTTACCTGATTATAAGTAACGTTATTGGAGCTGTATACTGCTCGACAAGCAGCGTTTGGTTTTATAGGAACCAAAACATATTGTAGATTATGACTGCCTTCAGGATTTCCTGTAAATCAATGTTACATTTTCTATTGTTAGATTTATTAGGTTGTCGTCTCATACTATTGGAATACATGAGGTTGTTTAGAATGAAGTAATGAAGTATACATATGTACTTAAATATATCACTTTTAGGTATTCACCATAATTTGACGTCTTTCCCCATCCAGTGATAGTTCCTTTTCTTGTTTGAAGATTATTGTCCTCCAGACTTTCCAAACCATATTCCTTCACAAAAGGTAAGCAAATCGGTCGGGTGAAATCTACAATGGAAATTAAACCATTATTGGCATTTGGTTTAAAGTTTAAACCTCACACTCACATCACACACTTATTTCGTATTAACAATTGAGACACTTTTACATGCAATGCACAATACACATTATCTGTAGAACTGTTCAAAGTAAAGCAGCCAAGCTACAAAACAATTGAACCTAAACTGATTAACTAAGTTAGCTTTTTGAAGTTGTTACATGGTAGATTGGTAGATTGATAATAAAATAATTCCTAGATGGGACAGTCCCATACAAAGTCAGCTACCATATTTCCAAAAAATCATTTCCAAAACTCATATACCTAGAGGCAATTATTATAAATACAGATAACAAGGGTTTAAATGATTGGCCATTTATGTTAACGGAGTAGTACCTCTATAATACAATTGCTCTCCATCAAAGATTAGGAAAGCAACAACAATTCCTAAGGAATGAAAAATAAGTCGATGTAATATAATATACGTGTATAATTTGTAAATTGTGCTATTTGTGCTTGTACAGCAGTTAACATCCGTGTTGTGTGCAAATCGCACACGGTAATAGATGTTTGAAAGTATTACTTTAAAGATTAATCTTCGGTACCACCTGTGTATAAATATCTGGAATGTACATGGACTGTTTATAGCATAGTTTTTGTAGACTGGTCTATCTGCAAAATCTGCACATAATATTATACTGCCATTTATAGCCTTTGTTGATGAATCTTAAAAAAGAGGAGTATGGAATTGAATGCTAATATTTATAAGTACATTATGAGCTAGTTAGCCCCCTTGAGGTTATCCGTTCTATATACAAAAACAGTCTGCTAATAATACATTACTGCCAGGTACGTCGAATAAAGATGCTATCATATTAAGTATCATCATTGAGCCCTCTTCTTTAACTCGTGCATTATCTGTGCGATACATTATATAAGTAAGCACACTTGCAATGTTTTAGTAAAGGTAGATACATAATAATATATTTATTTTACTTGTGAATACTTGTGATGTATATTATAATATTTATTAATGATAATGACGACTGCACCCCACGTCTTCAAGCAACAACCTACCTGTCTGTACACAATAAATGCTTTTTTAACTCTAAACTGATTCCAAACAACGTGCTGTACTATATATAGTAATACTATTGTACGAAAAGAGCTCATGTCTATCAAAGTTTCCATTAATTGTGAAGATTTACTTCTTCCTGCGTCATTCAAGCTTCAAGCGAGGGCTGCTTTCAGGAAGATTTTATTCTGAGATAAAAATTCCTTTTATTTCGACATCGCTATTATTATGGCGGCTGGCTAACTATTTATATCAAGATAACTCTGAAATCTCACTTAATATTATGTTACATAATCTCCAGGACAGTTACTCATGTACTAAAATCAAAGCAACGAACAAACGTAGCCAAGCCAGTGCGCATCAATATAAATATACTGACGGCTAATTGATATATAGTAGGCATTTAATTGTAGTACGATGTTTAATGCTGTATGATGTACCTCAATGTATCTTCTTTGCAAATAGAAATAACCATGTTGTATATACATACCTACATACATAGGAATAGTAATATCATATATTAAGCCTCATTTTTACTAGTAGCTTGTCATGATATATTAAGAAGAACAAAGTAAAAATTTCCACGTAAAACCCAGGTACATACATACGTGTATATGTATTGTTATTGTAAACTGAATTCTTCTTTTCTTGGGTGGGTTTGTATACATTTCTACATTAAGTTCATGATACAAGTAGGTATGTAAGAATTAATTTTTAAATACACAGGCACAACAGAGATTGTACTATACTACATACTAGTACTTCATTTTTAGCTCAGTACTGCACTGTATGTATGCATATGATAGTAAATAGTTGCTTGGTTAGCATTCACGCACGTCTTCTGTGATAATTGCAAATTACAATTCTCTGTTTCATTTCCATTTCAGTAGGTATTTGCTAGCATTCCCGAGTTGCACGAGAATATAAGAAGCCTATTTTATAATCAAACACCAACAACACCCACATCTTAGTCAGAATCAAGTTTTTACCCTTGAAAGAGTGTTGGTGTGAGTGTTCCTTTTGGTTCAGTGTTAGTAATATCATAACATCGTAACTTGTACAAAGTTCTCTGTAGAATTTTCTGTAGTGGGGATGTAAGTATTTTTCTGGTTTTAGCATCTTTCGAGTTAAGTATTGAAATCAGATAAACACGGAGCTGAGTTTGGATAGGTATCTGTAGTATTTGTGCTCATGGAACTGATTGTGAGAGGAGTCTGGCGTGACTTGTTCGTGTAAAGTTCGCAAAGGAAGTTTCCCAACAAGATCCCTTTCTTTGTTATGTGTTTCAAGTGCCAAATATCGTTTTATAATATCTTACCTAATGTTCAGGTTTTATTACCTTGTTACTAGATCGTCGTTTCTATTTCCATCCTGCTATTCAATATGCGATGGGACTTTTTAGTGACTTTTGTGTTTTGTGTTCTTTTTGATAACATATTTATTAGTGGTATGAAAAGTCATAAGTTTTGATATTATTATCTGTATTTTAGTACAAGTGTGAAATATTTTCTTCAATTACACGCTTAGAATCTCATTTAATGTTATAATATAATATACGTACGATAATAAACCATGTAGGTATTCATGTTATAATGTTTATGCTCGATTTTTAGGACAAAGCCTTTTGGATATATTTCATGCTCCTGCCCATAATGGTAAGTCTCTTTATATATTTGTCAACTATATTTTTGAAAAAATTATGTTTCAATTGTTGTACCAACTTAAAACTTGTTGTACCACATACCTACAATACATTTCAAGATTAAATTCCCATTAAAGTGTACATTGCGGCAATAATATTCTACCTTGAATTATTTACAATTGATACGCACAAGTATAATTGATAAACAATTATTTACAGTTGTGTATAATGTTTACATGTCAGATGTATACACACAAAGGATATTGACAGTCGGCAATTTAGATCACTTTATCTGAAATTGTCATACTGCAATGCACAAAGGATTAAGTCAATGCGTAGCTAATGTGTGTAAAAACTTGTAGTGAAATTGATTTTACATGAGATATGCAACCTAGAGAAGAGTGGTTTGATTGCATATATCCATTTCCTACTTACTCTTCAGGTAAACATGAAATAGATTATTAATTAATTGTATTTTCTGAAAGCAATCTTCTACTCCAAGAAATAGAAATCGAAATGCATAAACCTTTTCCTTGGGTGAGTCAGATTCATTAAAAGAGAGTCGATTAATAATAACATGTAATGTATGCATGCACACACACATACACTAAATTATATGTATTTTTACAATACTTTTAATGCAGGTAAATAAAAAATACACACGTAATACCTCGTGTATATCGAGAGTTCAGTATTCAGTATTTTCTGTACAGTATGTCTTAAGAATATTCAAGTAAACAAGAAGTTTTTGTGATCTCAGTTCAGTTAGCTTTGGATTCTTATACGTAATTGATCGAAATCAAGGCTATTCCTTACCTTTAGCTAAATCGACTGTTTGTAAGCTATAACCATAATAAATATAACTTTAATGCCTAAGTTAGCTAAATACGAATATATCAGAAATCGTAAAGGAATTATAAAACAAATTGTTATTCAGCAGGTACCTATAATAAGTGTAAGGTAGTTCTCAGTTCTTCTGTTTCATCCTTTATGCGAATTATGGCATCACGTTATTATCCTTGCAAACATTTTAATCGTACATAGTGTAGCAAAAGTTATCTCTGCAGTTACAGTCTATGGAGGAATCGATAAAAATTTTCGTGAGAATTTTTTCATCAACAATAGCGTAAGCAATGAGCATAGCTAGACGTGTTTAGCAAGATAGACAAACATTCTTGTGGTGCATTCATTCATCCACCATATCGCATTACTCCACGCTACACCTATCATCACATGAATCACCACCTGTGTAGTTTTGCCATGTACGGCATTTGTTTTTGTAAAATTCAATTTTGCAGTACATACATAGTATAAGTACAAATACCCACAATTCTATCTACCTACTGTATTATTATCATATCTACTAGTGGATCAGCGCCCGCGCTCCGCGCGGGGAAGGAGTAAATGCAAAATGTAATAAAGTTGAAGGCCAGCT
>JAQFYB010001004.1:0-38885 GCA_034694085.1 Pogonognathellus longicornis
TATGTCACAATACATGAATGAGTAAGCATAGTAGCACTTTCAAGATGTTGTAGCATGATGGATTTCGTAATCGGGAGTTTTAAGGAAACCATCAGTCCCATAGTCCCAATAAACTTTTAAAAATGATGTAGAAGTGCAATGTCAATCTGATTTCACTACTATTTCAGTTTCTACAGTTGATTAAATCTTTACGGTAAACTGTAAGTATGGATTTCTCCGAAGAACCTGTCGGAATCAACATGGTTGAATTTTGCACAGTTGTTTTACATTCGACTCAATTTGATAGTCATAATTTATTAATGGTCAAGACATTGTTTTGCCAGGAAATGTTGAAGAAGCTAGGAAACTCATCACCTATGTTCTCCAATGGTTTCCTGATTACATGGACGCTAAACTGCAACATTTAGAACTCCAAAGAAGAACAGGAGATTCCGAAAATATTATTAAACTGTTCGAAACATATCTGGGAAAAGTAAAATCGAAGGAAGAATTTACTATTATTAGCATAAAATTTGCTCGATTTTTATACAAGGTATGTCTTTGTTGTCTAATAAGTCATTATCATTTTCTTGATTAAGATAATCATAATTCTATTTAACATTTGTTTTTCAGGAAAAAGGAAACGCAGATAAAGCTCTTGCTGTTCTTAGAAAAGCCCTTCGTAGAGATAAAGCAAATCCTCGTTTGTACTCTTACGTTTTTGATATTTGTTACGAACGGTTCCCTTCAGATAAGAAAGGAGCTGCTGCTGCTCTTGAGCTGGCCTTACTCAGTAAAGATCTGCCTGAATCAGAAAAAATACACTTTTTAAAGAAAAAAGTTCTGTTTCATCAAGAACATGGAGATTTAGTGAAGTACGTTTTATTTTTTCTTGCTTATTGTTAGTTGGTTAGTATTACTACATAATTATTACAAATATTGTTCTATGTAACTTGTACGCTAACTGTTCAACAATAGATACCGGGATGCGGCAGACAAGTTAAATGAGATACAAGCTGCAATTTACGTAGAGAAAGAGACTGCACGTATAAAAGAAGAACAGGAAAAATGGATGATTTTGCAGCAACTGCAAAGTATGAACTCAAATAAAACAGAAGTAAATCTACAACAACCCTTTCCTGTTCCTTCTTGGAATGAAAAGTCAGAAACCGATACTCAGAACCCTGTTCCTATTCAGTTTGACCCCGTTGAAGGAGCTACAAATCAAAATTATGCTCATGTTGAAGAAATCGCCGGTGAACCAGAACCCGTTGCTCCGTATAAAAAAGTACCACCACCCGAAGAATTAGTTGTCGTTAGCAGTAATTATGGTTACGGTGGTAAACATCCAGAATATAAGTTAGCGGAGCAAATGGCTCAGAAAGAATACGAACAATTGGAGTCGCGAGGTTACCCTGAAGACCTGAAGGACAAAGAGGGAGATAAAGTGTCAAGAGCAAAATTAAAAAGAAAGGCTGATGATACCCCTTTGTTTATTATCCCACCAAGAGGTGCGTTCTTAGCAAATTATTTGGCAAATAAGGATGACCCTGATGGACCTCCAAGATTAGTATTAGAGGTAAAGTTTTATTATCGTGGATTCATATTTTATTTAAACATTGTGTTTGCATTTAATAATTTTATTTCATTTCTTGACTATAGCCTCCTAGAACTTTGTCCGAAATCTCATCGGTTTCTCCATGTATAAATGTCCCAGACTGGTTTATTAAAGAGGGGGGAGAATTATGCATTAGCGAAACTCGTGCAGGCTTTTCCACCATTAGATATTGGCCACATTTCCTAAACGACATAGGCAATAAGGTAGTTTTCAAAATACAACGATTGTGTCAAGTATAATGATGTAACGAAAGCTGTGTATTTGTACTATTAATACGATTTTGATTTAATAGAAAATGTTTAAGGCTGTTCGGAGATGCGTAAAGTGGCACCAGAAGCAGATTATTGTTCGAGATCGATTAAGATGGATTCCCCGTTTAGTTTCATGGTTGGGACCATGTAGTTACTCCCACACTGGACTTACCATGGAAAAAAATGAGGACTGGCCGCCAGAAATATTAGATTTGCTTCATAGACTGAATCAATTAACAAATCATGATTTTAATTCGTGTTCCTTGAATCTTTATCGTACTGGTCATGATTCTAATGCATGGCACTCTGATGTTCATCCTGGTTTGGGATCAAATCCTCCAATTGCTTCTGTGTCTTTAGGTATGAATTACAGAATAAATTTATAATCGGTTGTAACAAAGTTTTACGCAGGAATTTGTTTGTCCAGGTGCCTTAAGAAGTTTTGAGTTGAGACGGAAAGGTCCACAACATAATTTTATACGGTTTCCTCTTTTCCCCGGTAGTTTGTTATTAATGGAAGGAGCAACACAGGCCGATTGGGTTCACCAAGTAAGTGTTTTTAATGTAGTAGTCATTATGATTTTATAATACTTATTGCAATCATTTAAAAAGTAACCTTTTCTGTATTCGCAATTATCTAACTGTATCAAATTGTTTTAGGTCCCCAAAGAACCCCTTGTCAAGGAAGAGAGAATTAATATGACTTTTAGGGTTATGCACGCTTACGAAGAACTTGATCTTAAAGATCCGAAGAATATACTAACTGGTGGCAATAAAGAGCCACTGAAGCCTAAGGAGAGTAGTGATACAGTACTGCTTAATTACAATTATAAGAAAAAGGCAGATGAATCAAAAGATGACAAAGATTCCAATGCGTCAGACGACAAGCCAAAAGGAATGAAGACTGGTGATAACTTTATACTCAATGATCCTGCGGGTCCTTCAGTTCCTGAAAAGACAGCCATGCCTAAAATAATCCCTTTCGTAAGACCTGCCGGCTCTAAACTTCCTGAAAAGACATCCACAACTACAAGTGCTGCAGACCCTGTAGCTGCTAAAAAATCCTCGCCATATAAAATAACTCCACGCAAAAAACCTGACGACCCTGCAGTTCCTGATGAGGAACCCACAGTGTGTAAAATAATCCCCCTCGTAACTATCGAATAAAATTACGATTTCCGTCTGTGACCTAAGTCGAAAATGGATCTAATATAATGAATTTGTTAGAAATCTTATCGTTGATGTTTGCATACTCTCAAACTGACTAATTGTTAGAATAATGTTACTTACATAAGACTACATATTATATATTTGTTAAGTTACAATATTTTTTGTATGGTAATTGCTCACTAAGCTTTGAAATTCTCATTAAATCATGAATTGCATTTAGCAAGATCTTCTCTCCTAAACGTATTTTGTAAATGGATATTTATTGGTTTGTAGGAATATAGATATATTGTTTACATGACTTAATTATAATTATAATGTGCCTGGGTAGTATTTTATAATAATAAACAGGTGATTAGAGAATTCTTGTATATTTGTGACAAAAGCTTTTTTGGTAAATTGACTAAACGCCAATAATTTCCACATCATTGTCCAAAAATTTCAATGCGCCAGTTTTGGCCATCTTGGCTTCGGCATATTTGTTTACTTTTAAGTCGCTGGAGAGGTCAGCTGGCACTCTTTGTCTTCGGCTAGGTCTGCTATCTCTCAGATTTTCGAAAGGTACAATTTCGAACTGCACATCAGGGTCAAAGGTTTCTTTTCCAACTTCATCAGATGATTCATAGCGATAAGGGGCAGATATATCTTCATTCTCAATCTACAGATTATGTTAATAGCAATATGAAATCCGAGTTTTCTGTTCTTCATGAAAGTAATGTTTATAAAAATGTAAAATTCCTATTTATATTGAATTCCTCCTATTCCTCATATACATACCTACAGCGTACAGATAATGGTTTCCATAAGGGTTCAAAACAATTAACAAGATTTGCAACATTTATTAAGTTTATGAGTTGTTCCATTTTGTAGGACCTTATTTAAGCGGGTACAGTACGGTACGGCGGGTAGGTCATATACTTACAATTATTGCATTGAATTTGAGTAGATTCATTGGGGAAAATGAATTATTTATGTATAACTCTCACATTGCAACAATTTGAGACAACATTTAGAACTTGAGATTTTGTGCACCCCTATTGGTAATATATGTCTTGCAAAATTCTGATGCTCATATCGTCATATCGATGAAGTGTTTTGACAACGACATGGAAAGCTGTGTACAACAAAGGCAATGCAATTACATCTTTAAAATAAATTGTGAACAGTTAAGTACACAGTATATTTACATGACACCAAAACATGAAAAGCCAACTTAGGTAAATTCATAGGTAGTTAATTATTATTCAACAAAAGCTCCAATTTATTCAAGCCATTACTGATTATCAAATCGTCATTAGTTTTATAAAGTGAAATTAAAATACAAGTAGTTAGATTCTCATGCATTATTTACACTTCAGTCAGAGCTTGACCAGTTTCCGATATAAATACATGTACCACGTAACACACGTAAGTTTTTTTCAGTGATAGTGATAAGTATGTAGCATGTAATTAGGTAGGTAATACTGTAATTGTGTTTACATGGTGGTGGCCGATACATAGTAATCAGTTTATGGTTGGAAGAGTGCATGAGTTAAATACATGATACTTGTAAGTACGCGTGTGTATAGTATAGGTTCAGTACAAATACAGAAATACAAATGCATTGGAAAACATAGCGTGACACCACACCCCACCGAATTACTATTTAATACATGTACATGGATCATGATCATGAGATCATGACACAGAATGATAAAAAGGGAATCTCTAATGAGGATAAAAAACATGAATCCCTTAATGTTGATGTTGATGAAGGTATAGGTATCCTTATAAAATTCGCCATTTACATTAACAAAACAAAGCCAAAATGTCTAAATTGAAAGAGCCCAATTTTTTACATTGGAAAAACGCAATTCGTCCGAAGTTGTATGTAAAATGAATAAAATCGTAGTGCTTTATGGCAGTATTTTAATTATTTTTTGTATATTACAGTTAGAAAACCTCAACCATCCGATCAGGTACCAATACCACAGTGAAAGTGATTTCTTTATAAGATGCAAGTCAATTATTGTTGAGTAAATGTTTATCTTCTCGAATCATTATTAAGCGTTTTGAAACAAAGCGTTCATCAGGAAGATCATACCGCTATGTCTTTTATCATGTTCATAATAATTAGAGTCTAGTTAATTAGAGTGTGTATTTATACCTCACCTAATAAGGTCTATATGTAAATATTCCTAGGTGTGCTCTGCATAGAAATAGAATTATCGCTGATTGTGAGTGAGAAAAGCAGTTTTCCAAAGAAACATTGCCGTTTTTATGGTTTTTTTTGTAAATAAAAGCCGTAGGCAAAAACGGCATTTTCAGTCCAATAAACCTGGATCAACTCCACTTACTTTCTCCTTCTTCTCTTTATCATCACTTTTATCATCTACCTTTTCGATTGCATCAACTTCATTCAAACTGGGATCTTCTCCAGCAGCAGCTGCAGTTGTTTGAACAACATCAATATCATCTGAGGGAACAACGGCTTCGTCGTTAACAGAGGGAAGTGCTTCAGAAACGATCGGTTTCTCAGTTGTTGTTCGGGATTTAAAAGGTCCTTGAGGTCTTATGTTGACAAACTGTTAAGACAATTTACAAACACCAATTTTTAATACCGAATTTTCCAAAATTGTATAAAGTTTTCTTCATTTGCTCATTTCATGAACATGCAAGATAACGTTTTGAGGTTAAGAATTAAGATCATAGGGTCAAAGGGTCAATCGTAGGGTACTTATGTACTGCGATATAATGACTAATGACACTTGAATACATCTACTATACGATACAATACAAACGATATAGAAGCAATAAAATAATGTAGTATGAAGAAATATCGTTTGCATTTACTTGAACTTGGAAAAATCCTGAGGAGTTGTTGGAAGAGATTTTGTGAACGGTTTTGTTAACGGTAACCAGCTGTCCATCAATCACTTTGGTTTCTGATGTTGAGTTCTTGTAATTTGCAGGAAGATTATCGAATGCAACTGAAGTATCATTATTATCTGAATCTGTATCATCCCCAAAGTTCAAGAATGGTCTGAAGGGTCTGCTATTGAAAGAGGGGGTTGGATTCAACAGAGCTCCCCACAAGTTGGACATTTGTGATTGCATTCGTTCCATCATTTCTAAGAAAAACCAAAATAAATGAAACATCCATGAGTATGTAATGAGTATACAGTTATTTATAGCCAGTATAATAGTGTCAATATCCTGTGACATTGTTACGCATAAATATTCACACAACCTAAAGGTATATACACTTTACAGTACAACTTCTTAAAGAAAGCATGAAGATGCATTATTATTCCAAGAACATAAATGCAGCATAGCGAGACCGTGAACCGTAAGTAAATATATTTTTTCCTGTGCGTGATTTTAAATGTGTATTTAATTCATGACATACTTTCCATGTGAGTCATCATGTTAAAGGATGAAGGTGACGACAGTGATGACTCCACTGGTTGTTGTTGTTGTGGTCGTGAGAAAGTTGAAAATGAAGGGTAGGAGCTAAAGAATGGATCTCTGATGATTGGTCTTCTGTACACGAAGAGAGGTGGAAGTTTGAACCCAAAGAAATCAGTGGTTCTGTCGGGGATACCAATATCTTCCAGACTGGCACTGTTGTCGAATGTTACAGGCTTTTTTGGGGGAATGTCTTCAACGCTACCAGCATCTACTTTTTCGACCTCTGGTTCCTTGACTTTCTCAACGCTTTCAGACTTCTCGGCAAATATGTCCGCAGGAACATCCACAACGGTGGGACGCTTTTGTTCTGTAATATACATAAAAGATACAAACACAATTAAAAAATGCCATCATATAAAACCAGGGTCATAAAACTAAACTAAATTAAATATCACGCAGTTAGGAAAACTTCGTATGTAAAAAGTGTTCTTCCAATTCAAATGATTTTTTGTGAGACAAAAAATCTTAATCTAAGTATAAGCAACACGAAAGGCTATAGAAAGTCCTTAAGCTTCTTTACTGTGTATAATGTACCTACCTAGGTAATGTACCTTTACGCATTGCTCTGTAATTAAATCCAAGACTATGATCATAAATACTTGTGCCAAATGTCTCATTAGCTCAGGTATCATTAGTACTACTATATAACAAACAGAAGGTCCCACAAAAACTTGTTGGGTTCTGGCTGAATTTCTATCCTCTAATTAATTGGAAATCACAAATTGTGTTTCTGAGCAATTTTCATTACATTTAACTATAAACTTCCCTGTAATTATCATCTAGATGTACAGCAGGTAGTTTAGCAAGTGCATTGGTTTGTTTCTTTGTTTGTACAGTAGGCGTGATATAACACATTCACAATACAATGCATGATAAAAAGGGATAGTGCATAGATAGAGATATTGTGATATAAATATTATTCAACTGTGTTTATTGTTTACAAATTCAACCACAACCTTTTCATTGCAAAGCAACAAAGCAAAAATTATGCTGAAATATAGAAAAGTATCTGTATATCTGAGGCAGTGTCACATATAAATTCACATGCTTTTAATTAGTTGATAATATTTCATACCACAAAACTGATAAATGTCACACTCACTTCCCTACACAACGTATCCACGTGTTCATTCAAAGAATATGACAGTCTTTAACAAATAAAGTTACCTAGATGCAAGACTTGGTTATAATCAAACTATATAAAACTAGAATATTAGTTAGTACAGTATTGTCAATAGAACTAAATACTAAAGGCAAATATTTATTTTTATGTTTGTCACATACATACAGATATTCATTTTAGTGTTTTTCACACAATTCCAAAGGTATGTCATTGTTACTCGCATAGACGGCTTAGCAGTTAGTAATATTCAGATGTTTTACTATACCCGTATACCCACCCACTGCTTTAATCTTTCGTTGGTACTAGAAACAATGCACATTATGTGTATCACTGTGCATGTAAGCACGCCATATCAGGAAAGGTATCATTATGGTAATACTTGGTAATACCTCACAAAAACAGCTGCAATGGGCAACAGCAGAATTCTTATGTAGGCATTACGTGTAGGAAAAACACAATAATAAATTCCATTGGAATAAATGATCCCTACACTACAGCATGGAAACCTACCTTCCTTTCCTACCCCGGCTACCCCTTTGTTATATACGTGCTTGAGTAAATCACTGCAAAGACGAAGACGACTAAACGAAGGACAAACGAAACCCACACACATTAAATCCGTTCTACCAAAGGTAGTGATGAGCTGTGATGTATGCATATCAAGTGTGAACATAAAAATATTTATTTTAGTAACCCCTATAGCACTATTTAAGCATATAATACATACACTTCTACGTATTACAACATTACTAATGGTTCTTACAGTAGCTAAAGGGCAAAGTAGACTTATGTAGTAATAGGATTGGAAGCTAACTAACTAACAAACTAAGAGACTCAGAAAAGGCTAAAGGAAATTTCGTTCATAACGACTAAAATGACTTACATATTGGTCGACAATGTGTATTTAAAACAAAGTTGTTTGTGAATATACGTTATACATGAATTGACGGTGACCTGAGATACTCGATCGAATCACGGTCCAGATATTCTCCTCGAAAACTAACAATCGGGACAGTAAACCAACCCTCTTTTCCAAATTAAGACCATCGACATAACAAATTCCATTTACAAATCGCCTCCAGTTATGTTTCACTGCACCGGAATCCTCCGTTTAGTTTAGCCCAGCTTTTGTAGTAGCAATAACTTTAGAAATAATGCGTACTATAGTTAGATGTATATCGTATTTTCCTATTGTACATTTATAATACGGAAGGCTGATGTCCCTACAGATTTGATGGCTTGGCTATGTGCTCGACATTCGACAAGTACGTAGCATTGGTAGTTTTAGTTTTAGTATCCAACAAAACAGCCAAGGCTGAAATTTGTATTATTCAAGCTAAAATATAAAATGTACCTGTCTGCAAGTACAGTACTGCTGTTACAGATGAATTGGTACAACAAATCTATTATTTATACTACAGTAGTACCGAAATCCACAGTGTTAGGAATTTATTATATTACCGTGCCTTACTTGTGTACCCTACGAATTCTAACAGCATCTTTCTTAACTATACAACGATCTCTGCACCATTTGAAACAGGGAAATGAAATAAACCAAACGCCATGCCCTTGTCCTTGTCCTTTTGGCCTATATTAAAGCATTGTTAAGTAACGATTTCTATATATTACATCTACATGTAGAATTCTGTAAGACATCTGTAATTTATATGTCCAGTCCAGTATCCAGCAACACCCAATGGATAGATCTACAACTGGATAAAGCTACAGTTGTAAATATCCAGAAAGCATTTAATTAACAAATTCAATAAGACTAAGGCAGCAAGGGTACCTAACCTAACAAAAGTTTCCAATTAAGCAACTTGTCTTGCTGTCTAGTGTGTAACTTGTTAGAAATTCTATACAGACTAAAAACATAAATCATACTTGTAAAAAGCATAATTACGTTTTGAGATATTTGCAACGATAATACACAATGGCACTGCTAAAACATAATGAATGCATTTAGATGTAAAATTGAAGATTAATTGAATTACATAAAATATTTCTTCCTAGGAAAATGTTGGCATTTAAAGCTTTACTACAAATGGAGAATATCTTACAGTCAAGACTGTACAAAGATGTAATACTTTAGTATAAATAGGAAGACTAAGTGCCAAGTATTATACGATAAATGTACTCAGAACTTGAAAACAATATGATTTGTTTTTAGTTAAAAGTTTGTCATTTGCTGTAACGATTATTTCTTCATGAATAGACTTTGCAAAGTGTTAATCTTGTGAAGGCAGCCAATCAGTAAATACTCATTACTACAAAGCATGATCTTTGTGTGAAGTATTTGCTAACTGTGTGTCTGAGTGTGTAATAAAGCAAAACAATACGAATGCACGGTTGAAGTCCTAAACTGTAAAATTAACGTCGAATTGTTAAAGTGGAGGCGACAGAGCAAACAATATGCATGCACCAGTTGGGTTCAATATCCTTTGTTGGTATTTAGTTTCACATCAAGCTCACCTACACCCGAAAATTTTAAGGAACTCCAAGTACCTCACCTTTTGTCCTCGACATCTAAATTCGATTTGCTTAACTGATACTAAAGCAACATGTATCATCGTGTTGTGTATACCCTTGTAATTTCAAATTACACTTTTTAAATGTTTTAGCAAGCGTATCTACTAAAACTGTCGGTAGCGAGTATGAAACTATTTTTGTTAGGTCATTTAAAGCTAGTTTTATTTGTATGTTAGTTTGTAACGCTTAACTTTTATTGCAACAGAACCCCTGGATGGACTGCAATGGCAATAGGATGTACATCTAACAATTTCATTGAATTCAATTGTTACTACCATTACAACATTAACTAAAAATAAAACTGATCATACCTGTCTGTAGCACGTTATATCTAATTAATTTAAAGTGCTTAAAGTTGAAGAGCAAAGAATGCTCAATTGAACAAAACAAATAACATGCTAATATGTATAATAGTATTATTGTTTTAAAACACGACTCACACCCAAGTGTTGTGTAAAAAGCTTCACTAATATATTCACATAAATAAAAAATTTGACAATCAGATAATAATTCGGTATATAAGAGTAATAAGAGTATAGAATAAATATGCAGTGATTATTGCTGTTTTCAGTTTAATGTTTAATGCGCAAGCAGAAAAGTATTCTGGTAGTATTCGTTCATGTATAGACAGACGCTGCTTTTAAATATGACCTTTCACGCTTACTGATCAAGGAACCAAAATAACATTGTATGTATGGCGAAGCGAAATTTAAACTGTACCAATTCTTTGTATTTAATGCGAATATCTGCACACTATAATAATAGCATGAGATTGAGTACCTACTTCATTTTGCACCCAACTATACTCACTGCACAAAATAATACACATAATATACAATTGGGGTGGTCTTTGTTCTGTCGCTTAAAAAGTAAATTTAATAAACTATACCTACTTAATTATTATGTTCCATTGTAATGCTCATGCTGTAAATCTCTAACTATTGCTTACAAAGGGTTTGTTTGTATACCTAGAATTACATACGTAGAACTGGCATTTCCACAAAATTGAATACTTCGAAAGCGAAAGCCTTTAGCATTTTTGAAAAATACAAATAATGCATATAGTTTTTTCTAAAGATTCCGTGATACTCCTAGACATTTAATTTTCATTTCTCATTCTCATGATTCATGAGCATGACATAACATAACTCGACATAGTACTTACAAGCAAAAAACGCTATTGTAGAAAACAATAATTTTACTAGTTGTGTATACAATCATCTTCATTATTTGCATGGGAGTTGAGATTTTCCCATATTACACAGCTCTATTAAGGATTTCATGTACAAGTACTAAGGACGATCAAAATAGTAGTGCAAATTTTGCATTATCATCTTGCATACTACCAGACTACAACCAATAAACTTTCAAGTTTGTGTCATTGTATTATAATAATGCGCTGTTTAAATAGAGAATTAGCTTGGTGAGAATTTTTGAAGTTGTTTACCTATGCAAAATTCATAGCAGCTATTTGTATAGACTCTATGTAGAATATGTGTACAATACGTATACCTAGGTAATTTAATATTCCAACTAAATTGAAAAACTATCAAACTAGGAGAACGTTAGTGTTAGTTTCAATAGACATATATACAATTACCAATAAATTCTCATTCACTAAGGTTTTTCTTTGAAATATCTACACCTACATATTTTACTACAGTGTTGTATCTTTTAAACTGCAGACTCAGTACAGTTAACAGTACAGTATAAAATATATATGTGACATTTATTACATTACAGTGCATAGCAATACATTACTTTGTATATGTATTGTATGCTAGTGAATAATAGCAAACTATTAAGGACGTGGGTGGGGTGGGTGAGATTGGCCATTCTTTCTTGTCATACCTCATAATTATACAGTTGCAGCTCCCTCGGTTTGGGATTTTGAGATTAAGTTCGCTATGTATTTTACAGCATCGGATTTCAACTTTGAGAATTGGTTTTTAAAGCCAATGCAATGACGAGCAACAATTAGCATCTACTGCAAGCAAATGCGTCTCATTCATAATATTCAGATTCTATATTTCCTTTCCTGCCTGTTTACTGCGCGTAAGAGTAGCTTACCTATAATAAACTCACATTGACTAAATAGAAAAGTTTTAAATACTAATTGTAAGGCACTAATAGTGTATGATGTCAACAGACCGATTCAGACTAGAATAACATTATTGGCTAAAGCGGGTGTATAAATAATGAATTTATAGTTTGAGTTTGAAGTGCTAAAACATGGGAAACAAATACTACGTAGCAAATAAACAAAAGTTACTACAATGTCATGCTGAATGGGGAAAACAGTGTAATTAAATTCACCTGCACCATTCAAACTTCATAGAATCACTTGTTTATGAAGTGTAAAATCATAGGCTGCAAAAGACATGTATATGTGTAGTAGTATCAGTAGGTATGTGAAAGCTTTAAATAATAGCAGCAGCAATGTACTAATTGACTTACACCCTTAATTGTGGTACGGTCTAGACTCAAACTAATTTAGTCCTATTTCGTTAGTAATTTAGGAAGTAATATTATTTGCCTGAAACAATTGATTTGAAAGCATTGCAATTGTTTGCTATATATATTCTGTTAGAATGCAAGTAGAGGGAAAACTTTATCGATCTTACATGCAGCAAAAACAGGCTAACATAAATGATGTGCTCGGAAATCCGGAGTCTCGGAAATTGCTTTCCACAGTAGAAGTTTCTTAGAAGTTCTAGTTTTTCTAAATGTCAAATGCACTTTAGTACCACTGCTAAGAACTTCTACAAGATTTACGTGACCTAATTTATTCGAAAAAGGTTATTTCACTAAAAGGTCTGAGAAGAACTTCATTTTTAGTGCCGCGTAGTACCGATGCCCGAATCGGTAAACGCATACCTACACATTTTATAGTGCATCTACATACGTACCTACGTGTGTAAAATGAATTTACCATTTCTAACAAAGAACCTACATAGGAAATTATTGAATAGCAAATACTTATATGAAAAATAACAATAAATTGTAGATCTATTGAATTAATTTATGCTACAATCATAGTGAGTAAATTAATAGCACTTACCCAAAGGTGAGCAATTCACAACGGCCACAACGGCCAAAAGGGTGACACAAATTCGAATCATTATTGCAATTTCCTATTGTTTTGCTACGACGAATCTGTAACAAAATGTGAAACAAAAATTAATTCCATGTACATACACAAATTTAGATACATGAGCTTTGTACAGTATAGTATTAGGAATTTTTTAAGATAGTAACAAACCGCAGTGGCAAAGAAGGAACTAACTGTAGGAAAGTCAAAGATAAACTAAAAGTCAAGATACTTACCGACAAGACAATCGTTGCAATTTATATTGCTTTCTGCTGCTGAATCAGCACACGTTTCTTAATCTACTTGTTCTCTTGAGTGAGTAATACTTTTTACTGGTAGTACACGTTGAAGATGAAAATTCTCGAACTCGAGCTGAATAAAATTGAGTGAACTTTGTTATTGTTGTTTGTTATGCGAATGACGTCTGAATTGAGACGAAATGAGGAGATAAGGAACAACCACACTGTTTAAGCTCCACCACAAAACTAAATTCAACTCAGGGAGATAGCCATTCACATAACAACAACAATACCTACTTTATTTTACTTACTCAACCAAGCTCTCTGCCTAAAGCTTATGTGTACTTTGCATTTCATTCTGTGTTTGCCTTGTATGTTGCTTGCTGTATGGTTCACACTCACAATTCACTATAATCGTGTGTGAGTCGTTTTGTATGTATGGTGTATTCATATTGTGTGTCGGTTATTTCTATGTGAATGTGTCGTATGCATTTGTATGCTTTAAACTAATGCTCATTTATTTTAAATTGAACCAAGTACCTTATAACGATCAACTTGAAGCTTGATTTCTGTAGTTGTGAGAGATGAAGTCAACCATAGTTAACGAAACTTAAAAGAGATTTCATATTTTTAAAAGTGCAAAGAAGTGTGTAATATCGCAAATGTAGTACAGTCTTAAGTAGCATAAAATCCTATCTCACATATGTGACTAATAAACACACTCATAATCGTTTATAATATACTTGAGAGTCTTGAGCGTTGAGTTTGAGTCCTGGTTTGCTTATTTGCTTGCTTGCAACTACAAGTCATGCAAATAGTCATACACTACATATGCACACAGTACATAGCTCACTAAATTCTTATGCAGTGTAAATTCAATTTTTGCAGCTCTACCTTTTAGTTAAGAGGTTTGACTGTGTAATAAATAATATGGCATGACTATAATACGTGAATACGTGTATGTATGCATAATTGTAAAATATAGCTATTGCAACACACACAAACGATCATATTTTAGCTATGGAATATTCTAGCAGTAGCTTTCGTCAAAGATTGGAAATTAAATACCCAAGCCCAAGCCCTAGGCATCTAGTTTAGTTTACATTAAATGCAGTAATTAATAGCTTTAGCTATTAAAAGGATATTATAATGTAGACTATTAATTATCACAAATTTCATCCATCATTTCATTCATTAGCATAAATCCGTAATTAGACTAATGTACCAACTACGTAAGAATTTTTTGTTAATCTCACAATCATGCAATCACAAAATCTCAGTATCCCACTTTGGTATTCAAAATTCGCCTTTGCATTACAAACAACCAAATATGATGTGACAATTCAGATATATTGTAGACGCATTAACTAGAAGACAGTAAATTACAATTTTGTACAGCTATATACATGAGATTTATTAAAGCTACGTACATTTGTCAAAATAGAGAAGAATCATTTCATTTCACTAATGGTAAAGTCATTACTTAACAATATAGGACAACTATAGCTATACTATTGTTCTATTTCTATTTTACGCTAATTGTGATTGTACGCTTTACGAAATTGTAGGTAGGTCTAGGTACTAACTATTTAGCTTTGCACAGTACGAACGTTGATTTGTTTGATGCATGGATGAAATTGCCGAGTCGTGCTACGGATATGAATATTTGCATGCATGCGGGTGATATGAGTTTAATAATGGATGGGGTTGTTTCACTGATTCTCTTGCCAACATATTTCTATTGCTTGTCTGTAGACGTCAGCGGAATACATGATCGTATTTGATTCTCTGAATTGGCAATTTCATCTGCAAGGAACTGCAACCAAGTAAATGTTCTGTTAAAGCTGCGTAGTACTGTAATCTACTAAAGTATAATCAAATCATATAGAATCTCCTTTTGTCTTTACTTACTAAATTGAATAGATTGCCATGTACTAGAGATATAAAGCTTGTGCAAAGTGTAAGCTTGACTTTTTACTTTACATATCACCATACTACCAGTTTAAGTAGAGAAACAACATCTGCACCGATCTACAATGACCTTATGATGCTACTTATCTGTATGTGTTTATAATAACATCGCTTTTATATAACTTGTCACTTGCACCAAGAAACAATATACACAAGTTTAACCTTGAGCTTTTAAACACGTATGTTCATAACACGGCATCATACTAATCTCTCTAAAGATTCCGCGTATTCCCATATGGTAATTGCTATACAGCTACTTATTAATTTACTAGGTGAGTATTGAGTAGATCAAGCACATAATAAACTACTAAACAATTGAATAAGTGCAATAATTGAAAATCATCATTACCTACACACAAATGCTTCTTTAGCTTCAAAATTTTCAATTATTACATAGACATTTTTTATATTGCTACATCATCAACGTTTAGTGAGTTTTTGCTGTGACAAACCTTGCATACAGGTCTTTCTAACAACGGTAGCTGCAAACGGAATAAAAACAGGAAATAGTTAAAGGTAACTGTAATAATAAACATTAATATGTACTTCTATTTTAAGTTACCTATTAGAATAGCGAAAGCTTTATGTAAAATCATGTATTGGTAGCAGGTACTATCTCTCATATTGTACAGAGCACGTTGTACGGTATTATTACACGTGTAGCATGACGTGTATCGACTCTTCGACTCTAATAAATGTAATTATGTAGGAATAACTGATAACAGAAACGTGTACGGGCCGAGTATACTACAGAGATATACAGTTCACACTTTCCACATGGCAAATTCATTTCATACTCTCCTGAGACTGAGACGGATCTCTGGAGTCACCCGCTTCACAACAACAGGAAGACAGGTTATTTTTCTACACAGCCGGAATTATTGTTTAAGTAAAATGAAGAAACTGGACATTTCAGGGATATATCCTCCTATAACAACACCCTTTAACACAACAAATGGAGATATATGTTACGAAAAACTGAAATACAATTTTGAGATATGGAATAAAGTGCCATTTAAAGGATACGTTGTGATGGGATCGAATGGAGAATCTATATCGTTAAGTATAGATGAAAAATTGGAATTGTTGCGGAAAGTGAGACAGTTAGCCCCACCAGAGAAACTCATAATTGCTGGTGTAGGTCTTGAAGGAACTCAAGCTACAATTGATCTTTGTCAAAAAGCGTTTGATGACAAAAGTGCAGATGCAGCGTTGATAATTACTCCGTCCTTTTACAAAGGGTTGATGACTGATTCTACCCTGCAAAAACATTTCGAGACTATCGCCGACAAAAGCCCACTTCCTATCATTCTTTACAGCGTCCCTGCAAATACTACGATTGACCTGAGTGTCGAAGTTGTGATCGAGTTGTCTAAACATCCAAATATAATTGGACTTAAAGATAGCGGGGGTGATATTACCAAAATATCCCGAATTGTCTACGGGACAGCTAATAATGATTTCCAAGTTCTTTCCGGATCGGCTGGTTTCTTGCTTCCGTCCCTTTACATGGGATGCACTGGAGGAATTTGTGCACTTGCAAATGTTCTAGGCAATGAGGTTTGTCAAGTTTTGGACCTTTACAAGAATAATCGACAGACAGAAGCATTGGCGATGCAACAGAAGTTACTTCTTCCGAATTTGTTGGTTACGAGAAAGTTAGGAGTGCCTGGATTGAAAGCTGTTATGGACAGACGGGGACTCTACGGTGGACCATGCAGACCTCCACTTTTGTCATTGAACGAACAAGGAATGAAACAATTGGAAACTGCATTTAATCATGAAGGATTTTCATTGTTATGATTAGAATGCAATGTCTTTTCATGCGATGTCAGTTACTAGTACTTAATATACTAGTCTACAGAATATACCAGAATACAATTCAATTGCCTTTACCATGCTGTGTGATCTGAATAAATGATTTGTATCACTAAAAGCAATTCAATAAATTAAATTTCTCAGTACTAAAGCTAAAATAACATTGATAACGATTATAAACGTTGCCTTCAATGTTTACAATGGTTGAACTAATGTAAACGAAAAAGTTAGTTAATCAAAGGAAGTAGTCAGTCATAATTGACAGGTAATAGCATCCAACACACCAACATATGTATTAAATAGAGTTTCTCGTTAAACTAAGGTAATGGCACTAATTACTAATTGATATACCTAGTTATGCTTTACAAAATCATTATACAGGTCACTTTAAAAATTACATTTAAAAGTTGTGTACTCCAAAACTTTAAGCACAAATGTATCATTATTCGCAAATATCAATCAATACTAGGTATAATATGCATGTCCTTGCTGCATTTTTCTGAATATCGTATGTGAACCTAACGGCACTTTTAAAAAAGAGATACGAAAAATATATTCATTTTAATATATATATAAACAGGTAGAACTGGTCATTTTTCTGCTATTGGTATTTGTAACATGTACTTTGTTCTCATGAATCATCATTACTTATTATTAGCATTGCTTTCAAAATTGACTGTATGTTGGACTTTGTCTCAACTGCCCAAACATGTCTTTACTTTAGTCTGAAGTCTTTACTTTAGTATTACGTGTTAGTCACAACATAGCCCCATACATATATTTAGATCTTCAGAGTAACTTAGAATTATTATATCTCTCTTTTACATCTATTTATTACCTTGAATTGTTGACTTCCAATTTACTAGTGAGACAATCACGTTTCAATTTAGTCAAGCAAAATGATTCATATCGTAAGCATGTAACAAACAAACAAGTTAATCTGACTCACTATGAAGTTATTAGCCAAGCCAGTGACCACAAAAAAGAAAAAGACATTAATAAGTGTGGTTTCCGTGAACCCCATAGGATTATTCCTGTCAAATTGACCTAAAAATATTTTGCTACAGATAGAGCACGGTATAAAACATTCAAAGCCAACCATTAACTGCATTTCAATATTACATGACAATTTGCAGAAGCAAGTTTGCAGACTTCTTGGTAACAAATAGCCTGTCAGTCTAACTTCGATACTTTTATATAGGTACTGTAGTAAGTAGGTTTGTATGAGCAATCACACTAATACTTTACAATGCATCTAACAAATAGATCTCATTATTATAGTCATAGTCAATAAAACACCAATATTAAAGCTACACCACAGTTTTCCTGCTCCTGCATATTATGCACTGAACATAGAGTAAATGGTAAACAGGATGTTCTGTCATATGGATTTTAATGAGACACGAGTTAAATATATTTCTACGATAATAAATTATCGCCCAATATAGGTAATCATAATAAAGATATTATGAAGTTTATGGTCTGACAGAGATAGTCCTTCTATTTGGATAACTGGAAAAAGGTATTTATCATTGAAGAGTAAGTCTACACATCACCAATCACCACATCATTAATTCTCTGACGAATGGAAGAGAAGCATATATCAATATGACACTTATTTTTAGCAAGGGTGTCATTTTTAGTGACCTTTCAACGTTCATCTTTGCCTTCATGATGTCACATTTTGTGTTTTGAAGTTTTCATGCATAGGAAATAAATGGAAACAATTCAAACAATAAACAACATCAGTAACAAATTATTTTTTTCGTATGCATAATACATACATGGTTTGATGACACACTCATCATAATTCTTGTACTTATGAAATGTACGCAGTGAAAAGTGATTTAATCTACATACAGAAATGCTACTAACATTTCCTTGCTGCATAATAGTAGCGTAATGAAAGCTGTTTTTAACAACCAGAAACACACACCCCCACATGCATAATATAGTATTAAACTATACTGTTTGCTCTTTAGCCAATTTTGACGATAAATATTTGGCTACTATGAAAACTCCAGCACACAAACATTCTACCGAATTAAGTAAGTAGCTCAACCAATGCATGACACAAACAAAACAGAAAGCAACCTGTAAAAAGCCTCTGTGGTATAAAGGCTCAAGTGCATTATGATGATGATAAAGAAAATTACTAGAATTACGTACATTACATAGTAATTCATCAGCAATAATAAAGCTAATTTAACTGAACTTAAACTGTGCTTCAACCATGCATGATGCATGTATCAAAATTATGTTCAGCATTATCAGATATTATACATAACATAAATATATACAATTTGTGCTAAC
Organism: Pogonognathellus longicornis; assembly: GCA_034694085.1. Taxonomy (NCBI): domain Eukaryota; kingdom Metazoa; phylum Arthropoda; class Collembola; order Entomobryomorpha; family Tomoceridae; genus Pogonognathellus; species Pogonognathellus longicornis. The sequence continues at coordinate 19,550 of JAQFYB010001004.1, forward strand.
CACAAAGATTTACGAATGCATGGGAGACATCTGTAGAATCTGTACTAGCATCTAACAGCAATTTCACTTGAAGAATCATTTGTGTGTACAAATAAATATGTACCTTTCTATGCACAGAATTTGCATTAAAAGAAATGTGTCAGTTCATCATGTTATTTTAGATGATTGCATACAATTGTATCTGTATTCTGCATACATAGAACATGATACAAAATATTATTACAAACTTTGTCCCAATCTCACAATTGTACAGGATCCAGCAATTCAGGCTCCAGCAATTTCATCTCAATGTGTATTCAAAACTACAACATCTGCATATGACTGTTAGTGAAATATATATTTACTTTATTTCTAATTTTTATTGACACTACGACTGTACACTGTACAGCATCAAGAATGCTTGCGTCCAAAATTGGTGTAAGATTGAGTAAGATATTATAGTGAATAAAAAAATAAGAGATTTATGTAATAATTTCGCGAATGAAAATGACAAAAAGATACGACTGAATGCGATACACGGAATACAATGTATGTATTAGTACATCATTTACCAGGTTGAATTCTGAGCTTTTTAAGTAAGTAGTTAGCCGATCCTGGCTATTTCACTTTCGACGATTTAGCATGAGCCATTTGGCACTTGGAATGAGTTTTGAGGCTAATGAATCTGCGATTTTACTTTTTATATGAATGCATAAGAAAATGTTAAATTGTAGTCAATGAATATTATGTGTCACGAGTAATCAAATGAATCCATCTGCTCTGAACCCTTGACCATAAAAGTTGTATATAAGTATTTATTTTTATTGAATATCTGGGATATATGACTTGAAATACATGGTTGGTATGTTGTTGCTTTTCTTTGACATATTACTAGCTTTGCTATTTCATCATATTTAATTATAACTGCTCATTTAAAGATAATAATACAAGTAAATATACAACTTACTTTGGTATGAAATGATCTTTTAACATTTCATACCAATATTAAATAATGTTTGTTTCATTTCATTGCACAAACTTCCTTAACTCTATCAAATGTAATTAATTATTGTACCAAAGTTAATTAACGTTGCAAAAGGTACCAACAGTACCTACGTGGTAAAACGGTAGTAACGATACGTGAAAACGAGCACCATTATTTCATAGGAGTTTAACCACATGCACACTGCATTGCACACACATATCTGTTTCACAACATTCTCGGAACTCATTATTACAAATATCATACTACAATGACGGATTGTAATACATAATATAATTTTCTTACATTCTCGTTTTGCTAATACACGCTGATTCCAAAATATCATCAATATAGAGTTTTTCGTGTCTTATCCGAATATTAGATAAAACTGCTTACAATCTTGCGATATTGTGTGCATTTATCATATATTTTATAGTAATTTCCACTGTTAGTAGGTAGTTGAATATAAATTATTGTAATTCGTTTTTAAAGGAGATAGTAAGAACTAATTATACTTTGATAATCAGTGGGTTACACATTACATTTATAAATAAGTACATTCTACTAGTTGTACATGTAAAGTCCGCAGATAAGAATGTTACGTTAAAGTTGATAGAAGAAGATAGTGTTTAACTGGTATTTATTAACAAGGAATATTCAGCGAATGAAACGAAGAAACTAATTACTATTGTCTCATTGGTTATCTTCCGCCATTTTGGCATCAATCTGTTTCTTGACCAGAGCGACAAAATCTTTTGAATTCGTTGGTAAGTAAAACCGATCGCAATGTGTGATCAAAACAGCGTCACCTTCAGGTGAACCATATTTAAACGTGATGAGCTCGGGGTGCTTCTTTTTAGATGTTATTTTTATCACGGTTGAAAGAAGTCGGCATACGGAAACTTCAGCCACATCCCTTTGATCCGTTTCGCGAAGCATGAATATTTTCGTCGCAGTTACTAAAACATACCTATAACACAGAAGACAAAGTTTGAGATTAATATCAGTCAGAGAGGATCAGTCTTTTCTTTGATGTTATAAATTGTATTAGTACAAGAGAAAAATGCATAAAATTCGCATACCCCACATAATGTTCACCACTAGCCATAACTTCGCTGCATGAATAAGATCCAAGTACTTCTGGTTTCTTTTGCCAAGCTTTAATCGATACTCTTTCACCGACTCTTTCATCACTTCCAGGATCCGTTCCACTGGGATCTGCAAAATTAATTAGGAAGTCTGAATATACAGAAAAATTTACAAGCTGACATGACTAACAATAAACTATAAACATACCTTCAGGGTTATCGTCTCCAGAAATGCTGAAAGGATTCGCTATGTTGCGATATGGTTTGGATTTGTCTTTGTCAGTACTCTTGACATGCCTTTCTTCGCTAGAACCGTTAGGATTGACGATGTATTCAATTAACTTTTCTTTCATTTCTGCAGATTTAGCTTTTAATGTCGTGCTGAAAGAATTGAGGAGACCTTTTGAACTCAAACTTAGTCTAGACTGGGAACGCTCTGGAGTAACGGAATCTCTAGAGGCAGGTGATGCATTATTCTTACACTCCATACACATTTTAGGATCATGATCGGTAAGGCCTTCGTCGGGATCAGGACTCAGCATTTCATGAAGAGCTATTAACAATACAACACACATGAAAGGGATATAATACAATGCAGCTAAAATTCACAATAAAGAACTTGCAGTCTAAATTTACCTTGATAGCCACCAGACAATAAACCCACTTTCTGGGCATTTCTTTGAAGAAAAGATGAAACAACCATATGCACATATTGATCCTCTTCTTCCCGACCAGAACCAACGAAACATAAATTTTCACCTCCAGCAGCTGAACCGACAGATAATGCCTCTTTCTGAGCAAGAAGCAGACCTTGAACTGCAGTCGAAAATTGTACTGGTTCTTGCAACATCTGCATGCCATAAAAATAGAATCGAAATATTAACAAACAATAACTGTTGAGACTTACTTTAAGTATATTTTTTAGCATTTTAATAATTCAAATGTTGTTTACTATTAGATTATTCGATTGTTTACTTAATGTCATATTAATATGCAGACTTACCAAACCACAATCAAGATGAAAAGCAGTTGGAAGGTGACCAGCATTATATTGTTCTGCTGGTCTGCAGTCAACTACAAAGAACCTTACTCCAAACTCACTAGCCGAGGAGCCTGTAATAAAAACATATATGGGTAATGGGTGATGGGCAAACAGTACACATGAGGGATGAGAATAATGAGAAAGCTTATCACAATTTTACTTAAATGACATACTTGTTTCTAATTGTAGAGCTACACTTCTTGCCATTCTAATGGAATGTAGCAGCTCTTCAGAAGACACTGGCATACACAAAGAGTGCATTGCAACACGTCGGGAAGGGGATGTAGAACCAGTACCAGTTCCAAATGTAAGAAAAGATTCCGATCCAAATAGCGCATTTTCAAACATCTAAAAGTAAAAATGTAAATAACATCTGTGATTCTGTCAATCGTTAAATATTAATGTAATTACAATTATTTAATTACCCGTCTGTATGAATAAGGCGTATTCGTGGTATAATGTTGGGAAATTGCAATGAAATCAGTAACATCGCCAGGTTCTAAAGAACTAGGAAGCGACTTCAAAAGTCCAACTATACTCTGCTTATCACCATCTTTTATTTGAAAAACTTGATCCCTATTATAATGAAAAAAATAAGCCAATATTGATTACTGTTATAAATTGTATTCTAAATCAGAAATAAAATTCTAAATTATTGTAGCTTATTAGTTTCCCGGTACTTACTTGGCATTTAATACCAAAGCCAGACCCATTTGAAATATCAAAAACGGATCTCGGAATTGAAAATAAACGTCCCAAAGAGCCAGGGTAGATTCCAATGTGCAAGCACTTGAAAATAATGTACGAAACTGAAATAGATAAGATGAAAACGATTTTGTTAATCCAGGTTAGATAAAATACAATGTTAATATTCATTAAACAAAACTAGTATTTGTGCGTACCCATGAAGAGCAATATAAAAACGGTGTTATCCTCTTGGAGTCCAACCAGGAACACAATTGGGGATCGTGATAAAGCAAAAGTAGGCGAAAAATGTGAAAAGGTAGCCCTTCAGGATTGTTTACATCACGAGGTACATAGTCTTTCATAATTGATCTGAAACATTGATACAGCTGTCCGGCGGATACTTTAAGAGTGACCAGTGGTTGCAGTATTTCCAACCATCCGCATCCAGATTCGTATTTAATTCCTGTTGTCTTACAGTACCCAGTGAGAACAGACTCTAAATCTGATGTAATTGACACTCGATCTTCTTCTTCATTCCCAAATTTTTCTGTACAAAATAATTCAATGTTCAATTAATATTTCTTCAAGCCCTTCATTTCCACCACCCCATATATATGAATGAATTATTATAGTAGTGAACGAAATGAATTTTCAGTCTGACATTTATATAAGCTAATATAAAATAGTTAAATAATTATACGTAATTCTAGACTGTATTAATTCTCTTTACCTGCAAACGTTTGGCAGTCAGCTCTCAGTTCTTGCTGCTCTTTCAGGTCGAAAATATCGGACCCGATTGGAAGTTTTGCCGTATATTCGTCCACCCCGAGACATAATTGCCAGACCTTGGTTTTGGTAACATATTTGCAATTAAGTAAACAATTATTTATAACAAAAGTCACAAATCCGAAAAAGGTAGCACTAATAATAATCTATGGTGTACAATATGTCAAAACATAATTTGACATTTTTGGAATTTGATCCATATTACTCACGCATCTGTCTATCCCAGTATTGGTAACATTTTTGAGAAGATTCGGAATAAGAGTAAAAATGCAAAATGGTTTACATTGCGTAAGGTAGAAATTTTGAAAATTATTGCGTAATAAGTGTATAAAAATAAGGAATGAGACAATGAGCAATTAAATTATCAATGGATTAGATAGCTTATCTGGTGCAGTTCATGATATTCTCCTCCAGTATATAAATAGTCAGCGTTTCAAAAATACGTATTTTGAATTGTATGACCTATTCATCACTAGAAAAGCGTAAAAATTCAGTGACACACTAAAAACTAACGTCAGCATGTTGTTGTACCTGGGCTCGCAAACGAGGAGGAATTCTTCGACCTTTACAAATCTCCAATACTGTATCCAAATTCGGTACTTCATCTTCTTGTAAAGCTGTCTCAAGGGCCAACCCCAACTCCCTGGATAAAATTTTGCATCAAATATAAAATCGTCCTTTTTTCAAACTGTTAAATTTCAAAAAATATATTATCTTTACCAATTTATGTCTTCTTCTTCGTCCATCTTGAAACGCGGGAATCAATTCAGCTCAAATGCATAAGGTATAAATTGATTGAGAAGTCCGTCGGATTCTCATTCTCGGATTCGGAAATTCGAACTGAAGGTGAAGGAAGACTGACAGAATACCTGTATCCTGCTGAAAGGTAACCACATTTATATATTAAACTAAATATAAACTGATTTATGTAAATAAATAATTATTTTTTAAAAACCGATTTAAAATTTGACATCGGAGTGTCTAGAACTTTTATTTTGTAAGTCATAAATATATAATAGGTAAACAAAGATTTGACAAGAAGAAGGAAGATACTCATTTGACTTTTTTTTTTACGTTTGCAGTAGATACAGTTACAGACAGGACCGACTTTTTAAGAAAAACAAAACATAGATGATAGGAGAAATATTTTACAGTCAGCTGTTATTTAATTGACCGCAAAGGTTGAAGGTCTGGAAGTCGTAAAAGCAAACCTCTCAGCTGTTTATTGTCTGTTGACGTCTTCACCATCCTTCAATTATCTAAATACAACATCACTCACTGGCACGATATCGTTGTTGTGATAAGACTTAAGAGCGTTTAGATAGGCGTAATTAGATAAGCGATCAGTTATTGGTAAGACCCCTATCATTATTTTATAGTATTGCAAAACTCATTGAATCTGCTTTCGTCGAGTTAATGATTTTTGGGGTTGATTTCAGAAAAAAATTATCTCTACTCCGAAGTTTTTGTACCAGGCTTTTAATGGTAATTTTTACTTTTTCTTGCAGATATTCTTGGCCTGACACGAGAGTTACCGAGCGGGTGAAATAGAGAGAACTGATGACTGAAACTGATCGGAAAGCAGATATATTCTAAAACTATGGCTGAGTGTGTAGCTGAAGAGAAACATAAACCACAGGGTCACAAACGTGATTCCGCTGTAAATAACGCAAAACTTGTACGTCAATTTTTAAACTCTAATGATTGTTATAATCTCGTCAGTTTAATTATTATTATAAATTGTAATCGCAGTAATCACTCTTTAAACATTTGAACTCAATATATTATTGCTTTTGATTATTTTACATTAGTAGTGTATTGACTACTTTACATTAAATGTCACCGTGATATTCTATATATTCGTAGTAAAATTAATTAGGTTAGTTATCCGATTCCGTATAACTAATAATAAGCAAGATAAGATGCTATGACTAGATAATTCGTCATGTCATCAATGATAAATAGTTTCTAAGCGCAAGTCTATCTATGAGTATAAAGGAAATAATTACTTTGGGTATATTGTGTAATGTAATTATTTGTATTTATGTTTACAGAGCATTGAAGATAAGGCTAAAAAAGGTATCAATCTTGTTTCTGCATTAATTGATCATAGTAAAGTATTGGACTCAAAATTGCAACAATACGAAGAAAAAGAGGCAGAACAGAAAGCCAGACAAAGTGAGCTTCAAAGTCAGATAAACGACGTTCAAACAAGGCTTCAAGCAGTTGATGATGAATTGTCTGAAATAAAATCTAATTCTACAATAGATGGTAAAAATAGCAAAACGACTGAAGATATTCAAAATCTGATAGTTACATACGAGAGATTAAAATCGGACGAAAAGAAGTTTAAACAAACTTGTCATGAAGAACTAGAAAGATTACAGTTGCTGTCTGATCAAGCTGGTAACTAAAGAATTGTCATAACTTAACTATACATTAACTAACGTGAGAACCATTTTTAATAGTAGATTGATTAATATTATTACATTTTTAGAAGACAGTGAAGCATCCCAAGGTGATGTAGAAGCACAACTTAATCGTGCTAAAGCAAGAGTTGAAGCTGGAAGAGCTGAACTTGCTGCCTTAAGTAGAAAAGTGGCTACTTTAAAAAGACAAATGGAGCAAGTTCCTAATCGGACGGAATTAAGGGAATATCGTCTTCGTTTTACAGAGCTTTACAATCAAGGTACTAAAGTTAATCCAGATATTTTGTTAAAAATATGAATCTCATTGGTTTGTTTATCTCCTTTCGTCAACTCAATGATAATGGTGCAAACCCTTTCTGATTTTATTTTTTTTACAAAAGTACTAGTTGTGCTATTACAAATAAAGTTAAATCTGATATCTGCGATTCTATATTTTCTTGTCGAAATTTTTGTTAAAACAGGACTTTAGATGATTAAGCTAAGTTTGTACTGTTATAGTATTGATGTTATAGTATAGTATTGATTTATTGATTTCTATGCAAGATTTTTTTTTTAATTATTCAAATAATAGTTTCTCAATTCTTTCAAATGATTTTATTGATTTCTATGCAAGATTTTTTTTTAATTATTCAATTAATAGTTTCTCAATTCTTTCAAATGATTTTATTGATTTCTATGCAAGATTTTTTTTTTAATTATTCAATTAATAGTTTCTCAATTCTTTCAAATGATTTTATTGATTTCTGGACAGTTGTGATATTCAAGTTGCTTGTATAAATTCCAACTACCATACTGATAAAGTTACTTCTGTGTTTTCAAAATAATTAATTGGGATCATTTTATTTTCAGTTTCTGCTACACATCGACAAACTAAACATTTTTTCAGCCTGTACAACTCATTGGAGGATACAAAGCGTTATTTAGAGAAAGAATTATCCCTTCTTAACTCCATTGTGGAATCCTACCAACAGTAAAATTTTGTTTTTCTCTTGATTAAAATTATATTACATAACAGAAAATATTCAAAACATTGTGTCATTAAAAGAAATGGCAAATATTATTAATAATGTTAATCCAAAGAAATGTGTACTGTTTTTAGAGCCTGTCAAACAGCGTCAGGGAGAGAAGAATTTTTGCGACAATTATCCAATTTGTCTGATGGTATGAAAGAAAGTTGTTCTAAAGTAGACAAGCGATTTCATGCAGAAAAAATTGTAGGTGAGTATTCGTATGTGCTACAACTAATGATAATGTATACCCTCGGACTATTCTTAGTTTAATTTTTTTGTCAAATGACAAAGATTAATTTAACTACGTTTCCTCTTTCTAAGGTAGTCAGTTTCTGACGAGGATGTAATTTGAATGATGATTTTATTTTGTTTCAAATTAAACATGTCGTTTATGAGACACAAGGTAAATTAACAAATAAAAAACACGTTTTTATTAAAATTTCAAGCTTTCGTCCGTTATATTTTGGTTTTCGTTAGGAATACAAAATTATAGCTTGAAGTTTTTTATTTGTTAATTTACCTCGTGTCTGAAAAAAAGAAGTCTAATCTACAATCAATCCGAGGTTGGTGTAGTCTTCAAAATAATATTGTTTTAAATTGTTGAACAGTCATATAGCATTTTGGTTTATAGGTATCATATCATATATCGGTATTTGATTCCTGTAATGTGACTTGTTATATGCTTTAGAAGCGATCTCAAAAGGAAGAAATGAATAATAAATAATTCGTAACGCGAAATTAGCTACACTATTGAAATTACATTGCATTGATATTTTTTCCTCTTTTTTCAATGCATAATGTTATTGAATGTTTCTTGAATGTTGTTTCAGTGGAAAAACTGCAGCAGGAGCTGCAAAGACTGGTGGAACAAAAAGTGGCTTATGAAAAATGTTTGCGAGACTTGGAATCGGAATGTAAATTAAATGATCAGCTAATTTCAGTGTGCAAGAAAAACGGACTTTAATGGAAGAATTAAGTAGTGTTTGTATAATCTTTGTATAATGCATTATATATTTAATTAATGTCACAGAATATATAGTGCGTTAGTAGGATTAGTGAAACCTCGTTCGGATAGTCCCGATACTTTTTACTAGTTAATTTTGTCTACATTTTTTGTCTTAACTATATTATATTCAACTCGATTGTTTTCTGTTTTGCAGATCAATTTTATTGTTCAATGGTTCTGTAAGGAATATTTTGGGTTATATGAATGGCTGTTTAAAGAAATAAAGTGTACATAAGTTTATTAACTATTTATAACGCCAATATTCGAATAACCTTTTATTGCTTTTTTTCTTGTTATTTCGAGTTTGTATGCCATAATATTATTATCTCTGTATATTATGTGTCAATCTGGCTGCCATATTGTGTTAATATCACTGTGATTGTTTCTAACCAAAAATTATTCTCCCAGCAGCAATTATTTGTAAAAAATAGCTTTATTTTGTGGGGAGCAGATAATTATATTCCTTGTACATATATATATGACCAATTGTCCGATTGTTTGTATTGTAACTGGAAAATACTCCATCGATACATTGAAACAGACTATTCCGTAAACCGTTCGGCGACGACAAAGACGCTAGCCATAAGTTTAGTTGTTTATAGTTTACTCGAGAATGTGTCGTCAAATGTAATTCTTATATTGAGAGTATTTTTAAAGTATGCAGTAAAATCTATATGACAAAGGGTCTAAATTTCTATATCAATGAGTGCGTCAATAATAAAATAAATAATTCGTCACACATGAAATATACCTACATGTTTATACTTTTATTACATAGTACCGAATCTGTATAGTAGCTTACTGACAAATACTAGATTAGATTAAACTTTCTAATTTTTATGCATACGATCATAAAATGTTTACAATGCTTGTTTCCACAATTTGCAATTTTGCAGCAACTTTGTGAGATAATAATGGTGTGGAGTATAATATAAATTGTATTTTACCACTTACATTTAGTAGCATTTTATTCAGTATCTCCTTAAAAGTTATTATAGATTGTACATGCGTTCGTCATTGGACACGTTAATTGGTTTAGTTAGTAATTAGAATTAGGTTCATCAATCGTTCCAGCCATGTGGCCTATCCAAAATAGACAACGTATGACTGTAACAAGAATTATTTATAATTTGATCAAAAATGTCCTTGTCCACAGTAAAATACTGTATTGAAATCATATCAAAATATATATTTTCTTTAATACCTTAGTTTGTACTACATAGATGCTTAATCAGTGGAGTGGAATCTCAAGCAGACTTTTACATAAAGTTGAAATTGTGTACTTTCGTGTCACACTAAACGCTGCTTCGATCTAAATTGCATTAATATTTTCATGAACTTCTATTAGATCAAAAAACCAATAGTTAATGAGAATATTACACTTTATACTTTGTTCTTATCAAAAATCTGGCTTGAAAAGTAAATTGAGTTCTATCATTTTCACAAATTGTGATATGAAACGAAGGTGCAATTAAAGCGGATGTTACACTTGCATTCTTGACTTATAAAGTCTTATTACTACTTATATACATAATATTTGAGACACAAGACATCAGAATAATTTATTGGATTAGTCCAATCAGTTTAGTTATTGTTAATGTTTAGATCTACCCTGTGACACTTTGCATCTAGAAGATACCTTTCTTTACTTGATTTTAAACAACATGACATGCTTTTGTTAACATTTAAATAAATAACACTCTTTTTATATAACATCGTTCCGTATTTTGTTTTAATTTAGCATTCTATTCTATAATACTTGTTTGTAGGTGAAATGTTTTTCGGTGGAAGTTAAATGTGGTCTAATGGTTACATGAGTCATGAACAGGGAAACACTTTTTATCATTGTATGTACAAATTGACACGAATTATAATAAAAGTTCTCTTGGTACAACTATATTTTAACCTCTACACCTACAAATAAGCTATTAGCATAGTAAATTGCAATGGTACATGTTATTTTTTAACAAAGCAGTACATAAAGTTTCAATTACTGAATACTGAATGTGATGCTGAATAATATCTGTATGGCAAAAAGTTTGTTGCATATACCTATTGAGTTACATAGTGTAGCATTAAATTTTGGCTCACACCTTTATTAGTGTTTGGATGAGAATCCGAATGTTAAGTGTACAAAACGCATGTTGTGTACTTGAGTTAGTGTGTATATAAATTCGCGATTCTACATTGTCTGACATGGGGATTTAGTTAATGATTCTGTATCTAATATTTTATTTGATGTTTTTCCGCAGTAGTAGTAGGTATTAACTAATAAATGTTTTTGTTGTTTATGATTTTTATTTAGTTGTGAAAAGTTTTTTAAGTATTGTTCATTGAGAGTCTCAGATTCATTTACATGTATTTATGCACGGTCTGTTTTCGGTGTATCACGTTTTCTCATACAATTAGTTGAATGGGTCTAACAACAAATATGTAGGCATCAAAATTGCATTTATTATTTATTCGAATGTCTGCAGTGCAGCAGAACGTGTATGAATATGATTATCTTGCGTATAAAACGAATGTACATAATAAACATGTATACCTACTGCCTACATAATAATGTTATGCATCACATTATACAATTCCGCATAATGCAGACAGGTATTAGATGTGTAAGTTTTATTGAGCTCTCACAAAGTTCTCTGTGTATATTATAAGTATAACTGCTGCTGCATTACATACAGGTGGCATTTAGTGGAAAGGTGGAGAAAATGTACATCTATACAATGTATCATGTATCGCAGACCTTGCAAAACACCTTAGTTAGACTTAGAGCACATAGTAAAGTAAATGTGTGAAATAATTATGCATTTTTTCCTTGCTGTTATTACTCGTTGAGTTGTTCATTCATTCATACTCAGAATTATTATTGTAGAATAAAATGGTGAAAGGAATCTTGAGACAGGTTTATTAAGAGAAGACTCATCCAACAAAGAGGATCTTATATGATTAGGTACTCCGCAACAAAAATAACATTAATTGCAAAAAAAAGGATTATCAGTGTCTGTAAAAATGTAAAATATAGTTCAAAAAATGAAAATTTAGACTGTTTTGAAAATAGTTTGAAGTGAAACAGCATTCTCACACCAAGGGCCATGTTTAAATCAAGGCTAAATTCTTGAGTTTTTGAGTGATGCCAACTTGTAAAGGTTCTCATCAGATGCACAACTGAGATATTGGGTTTACCTGCAGGATGTGGCTTGGTTGGACAAGAAACACTGCAATTGCTGGGGTTTATAATATATTTACGAAATGTATGCAGACTCAAGATTATTTATTTTACGTTAGTAGTAGAGTTTTCTTGAATGTTGAACAAGTCTGCGCTTCTGTGTAGCTACATTCCTTTCAGCCTTAGACTCTTCTAGCAATATTGCATACACACAGAATGTGTCGACATTTCTCCTCTGTCTGCAGTGTATTCGTATAATACACATTTATTTTAGCATAGCATAATATATTTTTACATATATATGTAATGTAATATGTCTACACTTATAAATGTGCAGACAGTACTTTAGATATCTTCAATATCTTCTTCACTCGCCCACCTTGCCTTGCCATGCCTTGCCTTCCTTTGGCATGTAATGTAATGTATGCTACAAAATACAAGGTACTTAAGTGCAAGCCATGCATCCTCTTCCAAAGCTACATTACATACTATCTCACAGCTCTTGACATAAATATTACACAATCACACTAGTTTAGTAGCAGTTTCGATAAACGCATTCAAGATATTAGTACTTCTGTTTATCTTAACAACCGGAGGTGAGTGCAGAATACACGAAATTATTTTATTCTTATGAATATATGACGCTTATTGTTCCTCACACACAGAACAGACACAGCAGTTCCAAACAAAATGTTCGTTCGTGTTACGTTACACTAGTAGTCACAGTTCCAACAATCATGGAGTTAGTTGGATGGAAGCATCCGTTTCCTGCATAACTTGAACTTTAATATTTACGAGGAGGCTTTGCAAAAAACACACAGAGAGTGTAGATAAAAATGTCGGTTCTTTCTAGAGAATTCACAAAAGGTAATTCATGCACGTCTATATATATGTGTGTGCATGTAATGCGATATTATAGTAGGTAATACACAAGTAACATGGTTAACCCTTAACCTCTTTCTCAGAATTGCCTTCCATTTTTTTAACGTTGCTTTTGCCTTTGCCTCCATCATTTTACATTTGCTAGCCTTAATGCAAAAATTTTGATTTCGTAAACGTTCTTCTGGGAAGGTTTATTGCCTGAGAAGGAACAGTCAGTTAATGTTAATGCAAAAACACCACAATTAAGTATAGAGGCTCATTTGGTTACCCTTTCTTGCGTCATTATATTATACTCCTTTACTTTATGCTCAATCCTCATGCACTATTATACTGTATACACTGCAGTCATTGCAGTAATATAATAAAAAAAAAGTTTAAACACTACTACAATATACTAATATATAAAATCATCCACTTAGATTTCAAACTGTGATAGGATCAATGAAAGTTGAGTTGAGACTTTAGAAATTACATTTTACGAACGTGCAAACAAAACAGCTACTCGTAGTAGACGTTCAAAATATCAATGAATTTTTTCTGCTAGGTACTTAGCAAGGCACATCGCGAGTCAGTGTGAGAACATGCACACTCACACACAATAATAAATGCAGCTGACATTATACAACTCTTCTTGTACTTACACAGATAGATTCACAGATATGTTTTATAGATTCCTTTTTTTCTCCAGAGAGGTTCAAATAACGATGGGTTTTCTTTTCATGTGGGAATCTATAATTTCCTGATACCCGTTCATTATGTCATTCGTAATGCATTTGTCATTCGAGATAATTGTAATTGATGTAATTATGCCTTACTAGTTTGCAAGTACCTAACTCATTTTACTCTGCACAAAGCATTTAGTTGTGTATTAGAGAACGATTATTATATGACTGTAATTATTTTTGAAAATATACGACATGGTATGCATTAGTGCTGACATAATTACCCGGTAATTCTACTTTCTATGTTAAGAAGGAAGTGCTTCATATTATGCTAAGTCTAAACATTTAAATCTCATTTAATTAGTTGGGTTTTACAGCAGTTTAAACAAACAACAGAGTTTGAGACTGGAGTCGAGACACAGTTCTTCCGTCCAGGATCTGGATATTTCTGGTTACCTGAATTGAATGAAACGCCCATTTGCTACGAAGGAGCAGGTAGTATATAGGTACATAGTCATTTCTTAGTCCTTCATTTACATACACTTAAAAATAACTGCAATGACTCTGACTCTGCTACAACACAACGGTAATAGTAACTCACACAGCATTTTGGAATGATTGTATTGTAAGTGTAGTCTGCCACGAATGTGCGTCAACGTGTGAACTGCAATAAAATATATTTGGTTATTATTGTGGTGACCTAGTGATCACCGCATTGCATAATACCATTTTTGTTAACGACTCTTTTCTTTTGTGGAGCTCGTTTTGTGTGTGATAGTATAGAATCTATTCTAGAATATATTTTACTGCATTATTCTAATGAAAAAAGGAAGACAGAGGCAATAAGTTAACAGTATACACCAGGTAGTGTGTAGTTGCATTTGTATTGTGTTTGTAGTGTGGTTGAGTTCATTTTTGGATTTCATATTGTAGCTTTTGTATGCATGTAGTTGGTGTGTTGTGTATAATGGGGAAGAATGAGTGTAGTTAGTCATAGTCATAGTTAGCAGTACAAGTACACTTTAGATGTACTAAGGAGAGCAAAATGCACAAAAGCAATAACACTTGAAATCTTGTCTGGAGACAACATTAAGTTAACGTCTGTTTGTGAGGCAATGCAATAAGTGTTATTAAGGACCCTAGCCGCCATAAAGTCATAATATAATTTCAAGCTCGTTTTCTTTGTAACAGTGAGGCTTTTATGTGCTAACCAAGTGGCAATAAAATATATTTCTGCATTATATTACCAGAATAGTGTACTAAATAGTTATTCATGATATGATGCATGTACTTACACAACTCATTTCATTTCAAACGTCCGTCATCCTCTTGCTGGTTCAATATACCCTCAACAATATTGAATTTCCATACCGGGGAGGTGGATCTGGTCTTTGAATTTGAAGGTCTGACGAATTGTAATTGTGTAAGGGCAGAGTGTGACCTCCATTATTATTAGTATTGTGTATTTTTTCAATGCTGTTTGTGTTGCAGTTAAAGCACATTTTAAATCGTTTGCTCTGCGATTAATCTTATACCGATTGTAACTACATACATTCTTGCTGTAAGATGTACTTAACTTAGGAATTAAAACATGTCATGCTTATTAACCGCCGTAAGATGCTTTATATGTAAGTCTGTCCTTCTGTCCGTCTGTCTGTCTGTTCATGATTACTAGATTACTCAAAAACAGTTTGATACAAATAAAGCTGGGTAAAAAATTTATTACCAACACGTATTCTAGGGTCAAATGAAATGTTAAGTTTGAGGATAGGGTCAATCGGTCAACACCATTATTGCCTTTGACACTTTCATTACATGGTACTGATGTAATATTAGTACACACAGTAAATAAGTCAGGTTTTGACTTTGAGAACTACGTTGAATTGAACTCGCTTAATCTAACATTTCTTTAAAATCCACTTATTCCTAAAAAGCACATCTTTTCTTATGGACGTAGTACCCTATGATAAACATAGCATAAAAATTGAAGTGAGCATGTAAAGTATGCTAATATTAATATTATAATATCTTATAAAAACAATATGATCATGAATGACATGACACGACACACCCTAGATAAGTACAGCTTTGAAATATTCAGTAGTAATGGTATTTTAGAAATAGTGGAAATGTAGTGTAGCGTGCGATGTATTAGTTAAATGTAGTAACCTACGTAATAGTTATTGTATAAAACCGACATGATAAGAATAAAACTCTTAAAACATAAAATATGGTGGTGGTATGTAATTCGGAAACCTTCTGTTTGAGCTATTAATACAATTTACAAAAATAGTGAAAATTAATGCGTTAAGTACAGATTAAAAGGAAAAAATGTTGATTTCCCCGATACAGGATACAGTATAACAGGAGAGAACACCAGAAAGGTATTTTTACCTCAAAATAACAACTTGAGGAACAAAGAAACTAGAATCCAGAATATGTAGACTTGAGTGCGCATAACATTTAATTGCTATTTGGAAAACAAACGACTTGAGTAAAAAGTTGAGTGTGAGGTCTATGCGTACATTAGTATAGTAGCCTGAGAAAGCGTAGAAGCGTAGCATACCTACTTATTACTTAGAACATGCAAACGAAAATTGTTATTGTTGGCCAAACTGAGAAGCTATGTGCAATTGTGATATGGCTGCTGAAACAGTATGAAGTCTAATTACTAGCTTGAGTCGCGAATTTATGAGCGAGCAGTAATTATTCACAGTGCGTTTCATTCAATTGAATTACCTACATTACATATACACAACTCTACACTCATCAGACTCATACCATCGTACTACTACACTACAAAACTTCTTACCACTATTACATACCTATTCCATTATGCAACTAATTGTATCACCACCATTCAACATACCCGTATATCTGTAGTGGTGTACATTTACAATGCATAGTAATTCACCTACTCACCGTGTATTCGCATTAAGCATGCTATACACTAGCCCAAGAAGAAGTTTATGTAATTCTACACCACTTTCTGGTGAAAGAGTAATCCTCCTATTACTTGAGATCAATGATTATCTTTAACAAATAAGTAGCAAACAGGAATTAGGAGTTTTAAGTATATAGAGCGTCTAGAGCAAGATAATAATTATACCAGGCAAGAACAAGGTAATTTTCTAGAGAGATACAAAGACGATTGCGTAAAATGCTACCGATTTAAGGCCATGGCGGTGACCAGTGGCACCGGTTTCTATTTTTCTAAACAGATTTGACAGTCACACAGCAGCTTCCATGGAAAAAAGTTGACTGGGCCGGATGAAACGGAGTACATGTGTACTGTGTACATAATGGAAATGATCTACAGCAAAATAAAATGATGTATCATAAAAATGTCCTGTAGTACATATGCCTATACACACATGCATAGCTTATAGCTACAGGGGTGCAAAATGTAAAGTAGATTTCCTTGTACAAAACAAAACGCACTTAAACTGAAGTTTTGATTTTTCTCTAAGTTAATTCTTTCTTTGTCTTTGTTCCTTGATTTTATAGCTTGAAACTTGAGACTTCATGATCTTCATGCATAATTGTAGTTGAAGATATTAAATCGCTTTTGTAACTTTCCTACACAATAACCGCGACGTTGCAGGGCAGTGCATGGTTAAAATAATGTGCATGATGCTAATATTAGCAAATGAGTTGGTTGTTGCAAATTTTGTGTGAGTAATGAATACAGCCATATATACATCTACATATTTACACTGTATAGCTATTGCCATTGCTAAATATCAGAATAAGCAGAGTACATGCAAATGCGAAGATTTATAGTTTGGTTTGGTCTACATAGCAAAAATGTGCGTGGCATATGGATGTAAGGTTTAGGTTTTATTTATTAGCCACGTACCAAAGTACTTTGAGTGCACAGCCACAACACAACAAGACACAAACAGCTCATTATCTCAAAACTATCATATCATATCATTTTACTCTACTGCAGTATTATTGCATCGTGTATCTGTCTGTGTGTGTACACAAAATAATGTTATACTTGTACACTAAGATCTATGGAGAGATACTGATACACACAGTATGGAGTGAAAAGGCACTTGCCCTTCTATAAAAGTATCTTGTACTTAAATATCGTTGTTGGTCTTAGTTAAACTGCATGATGTTGTATAATATTGGACTGTGCAGATACTTGTGTATGTATAGAGTAGTGTCCTTTTTGTGCCTTGTGCTTTTCTCTGGAGGAAATGTCAATTCAACTGTTTAACAATAAGTTGGCTTATTGTCTGAAGCAGTTGGCTTGGGTTGGTTTGTTCTTGTTGGTTTGGTATTCTGCTGCTGTTGCCGCTTGGTTGTTGAAATGCTGGTGATGGCGACAGCTTTAGAAAAAGAAAAGGTGTAGACATGCAGACAGGCATTATGACACGATGACAGTAAATGGAAATAATATGATATATAAGCCTATACATATTACAGTTAGTATACATGCTATTACTACAAATAAAAAAATTCGTGGTTTTCTGTTATGATTTGATGTCTAAATACACTCGCAGTCTAATGTTGTATGTTTTATGGCACTTTTAGTTCCAGTCATTGTATTTTATGTGTAGGTAGCTACAAATGCGAACACTAATGTGTTTTGCAAAAGGATACTGGATGCCTAAATGCATTATTGTGTCTGTATGAATTACCCACGCAATATAGAAACAGAAATTGATACTTGGAATACAAGAATGATTGCTTGGTTGGTTTGGTTGGTTGTAGTAGAGGAGAATTGTATTGTGTGTAGCTATACAGTGGTGGTAGTAGTTGTTGGGATGACTCAGATCAAATTTTAATGACAGAGACGATTTTTGTAATGTGCCCTGTCTGGATAGTTGATAGTTGATAGTAGAACAGGCACCTGCTTGCCTAATTTAGGGTTGGTTAAAAAACTTTCCCAAGATACCTACTACCTCATCATCATCGTAGTTGGCTTCTGCTGTATAGGTAGTTGTGTAAATGTAGTTAAAGCTCTATCTCTCTAAGTGTTGCCTATTACTAATGCTATACAGAGAGAGAGAGGTCTTCTCATCCACCAATTTTTTCGTTGCCACCACCACTGTATCTATATACATTAACAAATAAGTTCGATGATAAAATGTATTTTGCAAAGGTTCCAGGTACTAGGTACGTTAACAATGAAATGAGCTGCTTGCTCTTTGTTGTAATAATCTTAGATCGTCAGTTTACATTTACAATTTGCCTCGTCTAGTATATAGCTACAGATACATACATAGTTTTGAGTTGACTAAAAGGTTTTTGTACATATAAGGGAGTATTTTACTTTATCACATATTAGCATAAGACTGCAGTTGCACAGGAATACTTATAGGGATGTCTGCGTTCTGTATGTTTGCTAAATATTAGTGGAGAATTACACGGGCAATTACTTGCAAATTTAGGAAATGAAAAAAATACATGAGAATTCAAGCACATGGACACAACTGGGCAACAAAAGTGCATATTATAATGGTTACACACAGACAGAGCTAGGTACCTAAAAACTAAAAACCTACGAAATGAACAGACTTTTGCAGGGCTATTTTGTGTAGCACCGCATTATTTGATGAAATTATATCGCACATACATCGATATTAGCTACGATTAT
>JAQFYB010001005.1:0-38879 GCA_034694085.1 Pogonognathellus longicornis
CCAGTACTCTAACACCAATGATACAAATTGCTTCTCTATATCTCATGCTATTCTATATACATACCTACAGAAAACTGTTCAACAAATAAATATATCACAACAAGCAGTGAAAATTTTCGAAGTGTCATTGAAAAGGCAAAAAAAGTAGAAAATCATCCCGAAAACCCGTTTGAGAATCTTGGCTTTCGCAAAGTCGTGCATATCGTGTTTTGAAAAGAAAAAAGACGCTGATGATGATTTTCTGTTTTTCTTTGCTTTTTCAATGACACGTCGAAAATTTTCTTCACTGGTTGCAGTCGTTTTAGGCCTGGGACGAGGAGGACAAACCACAGAACCATTTTTCTTAAATCTTGACAAGAGCCTTCCCACAAACATGCGATTAATGCGTGGTCTCTCGGTGTAAAGCATGTGCAATTCTTCATAAACTTCCTTTCGACTAAATTTTCTATATAAAAAGATAACTTTGACCTTATCGTCTATTGTTGCTTTTGCCATTCTATTTTGTTGTCCACTGCATATTCTTTATTTTCTTCATTTTTGCTGTTGGGAAAGATATTTACTAAGAAGCCTAGTATCAAGAAATAAGAGTGAAAGTTAATACATGTAAATCCCTATATAACGCCGGCATTGCATTGGTTCACCCCATAGAATGATGATTTGAAAATACATTTTATTATAATGTTTTCATTTCTGAGCTTATAAATAGGAGTTACAATTAGACTCGGAATCGCTCATAATAATGCACATATGCAAAACCAAGTGAAAGTATCGCCCATGTATTATCGGCGCAAGCAAAGATTGGGATACCCTATACTATCGGGATAAGCAATGATTAGGACACACTATATATCCATGAGCTTTCACCCTAGATATGCTTTCAAAAAATGAAATTGAATCAATCTGATTGCCTCAGAAATGAATTACCACAACAATAGTTGGGGTAAAATATTAAATGTAAATGTGTAGTGCCTATAAAATGCTCTAATTGCATCCAATTGAATGCCTCTTTCCTATTCGTATAATTGCATCATGTATTTGTATCTTGTTTTCATATTATAAGAATTTCGGGCATTTGCAGATTTGTATAAGAATCAAACTGTCAACAGTTCGGCACATATCCAAATTGGGCGTATGCAGAAATCAATAACCGAAGCGTCCAGTGTGCAATAAGAGAAATAAATAATTGGATGACAGTGTTTGTTGGCGGTGTCTTGTGCGGTCACCCAACGTGTGAGAAATATTATTTTCGGTAGGTAACTTAATACAAATAAGACACCCTACATTTTGTGTGTGGGGGAACGTACCATTAGTGAATAGGTATCTGTAACGAAATAATGGATTTTTCGTGTAAGTGTAACAGGTACATCTTATCTTCAAACGAACAGTTTTACAAACACGCGTCTACTAATCTTGGTAAATTGAACTCTCATGTCTAGTGTCAACCAAAACAAAGAAAAGGTACACGATCAAGTTACATGTTATGAAATACTGATTCTTTCCAGTATCCAGCATCAGGTTCTCAATGCTTTTCGCAGTATGATCAAAGGTATTTGCTCGAGTGATTATTATCCTTATGTAATAATAAGCTTTCTCTTTTATTGTTTCCGTATTTTTTGTCCATCTTATAACACTAAAGTATCAGTAATGATAATTGAAAAAGCTGGTGCGATTCTAGAAGATTAACTACACTCTCAAGATTACTAAATAATTCGATATTGGTATAAGAAGCTTACATGCATATATTTGTGTAGATCGCTTGTTTGTGTGTTTCCGACTTTCCGACTCACGCCATACTTAATTATTCATCGGTTGGTCGTTAGTCTTATCTACTGTTTGTGAGATACGAATAGGAATACAATCGTGTATAAAAATACAAAAGTTTTCTTACGAAATTGGTTTCTGCTGACTTCTATTATAACTGTCCAGATATTTGAGAACGCCTCTTAGGTAGGAATGCAACTGTAAAATGTCCCTCGGACTGGAGTCTGCGGAAGGATTGATACTTCTACTGGGAAATGCTTCACATTGATTACTACTTGGATCTGATATCCAGGAAATTACCAATATTAAAACGAGTAAACATTCGCTTCCGATTTTGCACATCGTTGCAGTCCTTAGGGCAGTAAAGAACAAACTATTCTACAACTGAAAACTGGAATGTAATCACTGTAGTAAGGATTTACATAAATAAAACTGGACAAAAACCAGATAATTAAAATAAAGCGTATAGTATATTTGAAAAACAGACCATGTGTGTCTAATTAACTTAAAAAAAGACTTTTCACAACAAAAATAATTTTCGAGTGCAAATAAATCGAGTACTTTCTCAGAATTCCGTATATACTTTCTTCCGATTTGAAGATTTGGGGCAATGTAAGTCACAGAGTGTGATTTTGGCTTATAGTTCCCGTTTAATCCTACTTTTGTTTCCACTAACAGCTTCTTTTTTAGCTTTGGAGACTCAGCTTTGTTCAAACTGAGAAAAATAAGTGTTAAAAACTGAAATGATGAATTTTCTCCCGACTTTCCCGAAACAGGTTTGGTGTAGTTGTGGTAGAATGTTTAGAGTGGGTGAGGTTACTTTCTAATCAGACAGTGACAGATCAGGTCAGACTCCCGAGTCAACTGGTAGCTGTAGTGCAGTAGTAGACTACTGTGTATTTATCCGAATGAATTTCTCCTCCACACTCGACATATGTACTAGATACAATTCAAGTAAGTCAGTGTCAGTTCTCTCTCTCACTTTCTACACACACTCGTTTCGGCATGAATAGGAAGAAGGTTGGTGGTGGTGGTGGCAGTTTCATGAAGAAAGACTCTCTCGAGTCTGCAGTCTGCAGGGTAGAAAGAATGAGGATGTGGGTTGCTTGCATGAATAGACGGATGACTGTGTATAGTTATACCACGATGATCCTTATGTATGATCCGAATTTATGTGTGTATATGTGTATGATGTACAATGTACTCTACATACATAATAGATACGTACTATCCATTTCATATGACAAATCCTACGCAAAGTAACTAAAAAGGGAATTCAATTGTTGCTCCACATTTGCTTAAGTACCATGGTAAATGGTAAGTAATAACATTAGTTGAGATTACATCACATCTCTTGCACAGGTTCTATTGTATCACATCTTACGGTTGACCTAACTTTCATAGTGGGTATCACCATTCCCCGAGATACAGATACATCTCCCGTGAATGCCCGTGATACTTGAAAATTTTCACCTCGTATTCATGCCGTAGATGTGATGTGGGTTACTGAATGACTGTAATACAAATATATTCGTATGACATGACCTTTTATACGACAATTTTTTGTTTCTCCGTACAAAGCAGCTTAGGTAGGGACTAGGAGGGAGATAAACCTTCTTCGAATTCCGCCTCGAAGAAGCGAAGAAGCCGAATGAGATTCAACAAAATCTTTGAGTTTGTGTTGTGCAACGCAACAATCCATGAGAGTGTATAAAATGGGTCGTAAGGATACCTGAAGTGTAAAGACAAGTGTTATAATGTCGTTTTGTGTAATGAAATGTTAGTACATACAGAATCCTAGTACTTTTGAACACTTCGAAACACCGTCATCGAGAGTAAGAGTTATAAATTGGCCGTTCAAGTTTTAGGTGCTTGTGGTTAGCTTCAAAGTCAAATTTATCTTACTATGCTGACATGTGGCGTACCTTGGTTCTGGTTTGATGATATGGAACTGGTTTTGTCACAGAATATTATACATGAGAGAATCCCTCACTGTGTTTTACATACAAGGCACATGTTTCTTTAGCATTATGCCTCATATTAGTAAACTTTTCTGATCGCTTTTAAAAACATAAAGCGCTGAATTTGTTTTAGTTTTCAATCATTTTGTTTTTGCGAAACGAGTCTATGTACCTACTCTGTAGTTTTCCATGGCGTTTTTGATGACATGTTGTTATTACATGAACTTCTCTCTAAACAGATACTATACCGCCCACTCATCTACGAACATGCAGACTATAATATTTAGATTGATGCATGCATAAGTAAGTACAGAAATTCAGTGATACACACACACACGTCTGTAATTCCATTCTAAACGGCGACAGTCTTTTTTCCTTGGAAGAGAAAGTTGCTTACAAACAGGATTTCAGGTTTTCATTAGTTGCCTTAGGATTTTGCAATAGTAACTACAGAGTTTCATGTTACAAATTGAAATGCTAATGTAGTTAGACCACAACTTGGTTACTAGGTTCATGGGTGGCTTGTCAGTGTAGGCTACGTGGCTTTTCACCAGCAACAAATAGTGTGTACCTACTTGTACCTACTACCTTACCTTCTCATATGCAGTGCAGTATGTATTATGTATAAAACACAAGAATACAGTGTGTTTTTATTATATAGGAATGTATGGCTGTGTACAAAAATCTCCATGACTTTACCTTATTACCTTATCTCAACATTAGTCACTACCAGGACATGATAGAAGGACCGTGTAAGAGTTTGTCAAAATCCTGCAGTAAAATGTAGAGTCAGCTACATAAGTCAGGCTATGAACCGTTTGCAGAGTTGTCAACATAGACCGTATACGATTTGCAGCAATGGAAAGAGTTGTGTGTGAGTATATAAAATGCAAAATAGGGTTTATGACGAATACTTACATGAAGAACGCAAAGCTAAAGAGGTGAAGTCAGTTTCTTTGAAGTTCAGTGATGTAAATAAATGTCCTACCTAGGTATACGTGTTTAATATGCAACAGTTCAGTTTCATGTTATACCTCCTATTTCTTCCAAAGTTCAAATCATCAAATGTGTAGAGGGCCCTTTGTGCTCAGGGCACACACGAAACACTAAATCTGGTATGGACAACCGCTCTATTGTAGTCAGTGGTCTGGTCATACAAACACAAAACCGTCGTGAAATATCACATCATGCGGTTGCCCTTTACCTCGGCTAATCATATCAAAATGAACAAGTTAGGTATATGAAATCAAACCATTGCATGATTATCAGCATTAGCTTTTAATGCATGTAATAATACGGGTGCTAACAAAGATTGTATAATTTGATAAGCAAGAGTCTTTGTCTTTAATCAAGTCAATTGCAGTTCAGTTTAATTCAGATTGCTTTCCCTTTCTCTGATTACCCTTTATATAATTCTAGGTACGTCTAATGATCACCATGCGCCTTTTGTCATTGATTGTTGATGCATACTGGCTGTACTGGCGAAACAAAAACTTCAGTGTAAGTGAACGCAAATATTTATGGTTTATCGTAGGCAGATTTATAATATAATACATTAAAAGAATTTAGTATTTCTAGGAATAACATTAACAGTCTGGCATTGAGGTTACTGCTTCACTTAAAACAGTAAGGTATTTTGGTATTTATAATCCAACTAAGTACATACTGTATATCAGATATATCTCATTCATAAGCTTAGCTCTGATTGTTGTGAATTACATTATTGTTTCTCTACAATTACCTGAGAGTGAGTAAGTACCGTCAGTATGTCAGTCAAAGATTCCGGGTGCACTCAGAGTTTTTACGGATGATTGCTTTGTTCTACAAACATGGATGTTTTTATACGAATCTAGGATGAAACAAGAATCTTTTGTTCTTACTTGTTTTCATGTCAATGCAATGTTTTGCTTGTTAACTCCTACTACTATCTTGGAACGAAATACTGAAAAAAGAGGGTACTTAAACATAGAATTTGATTAGGATTTTAGGTGTAAATGTACGTATTTTTGAGGATTTCCAACTATAAACTAGGTAAATGTATCTTTCTGTAACTGATTTAAAATTGAAATTACATGCACTACAACAGTAGCTGCGAGGAAAGTTGTGACATGTTGTGTAAACAGAATTCCAAGAGATATTTGACGTTACGAAAAATTCAGTTTTAAATTGAAATTGAAATCGAATGTAAGTACCTGATCTGATAATATTTTAGTAGTAGGTAGACATTTTATATACAGTGTAAGTGCATTTATCAGGCAACGTGTCTTATGTAAACAATGAGGAGGAATGAGATGTCACGTTACAAAGAGCTTGTAATAACATTGTGAATAATCTTCAAACGTGAATACATACATTACACTACAGTCACTACACCAGTAGGTGTACTGAATTCAATAAAAGTACCCATTTGTTCGAGTCTTTAGAAGAATTTTGTCTGTCTCGTGTACATTCTTATCTCATCTCACCCAAAGCAAGTACAAAACTCTCAGAAAATTCAATTGTGCTGAAAGAGCAAGAAAAACTAGTCAGAAGAGTTTTTAAGGAAATGTGAAGCACAAGATGTATACAATGCATAAAATATTTTGACGGTACTTGTGAAGCAAGTCTTTGAGACGCAGAAAAGCATTCTGCCTTCCAAATGGAAACCTTTCCTAATGTTCATGTGTATACCTACCTACATTACGTACTGAACTCAATACAATACCTATGTCAGCCTATGAATAACATTTTTGAATTGAAAGAGACGTAGTACTGGAGTGCACTTTCTCTTCACAAACAAATCTTTGTTAGACACATTCTCAAGCGTGGGCTAACACTTTCTACTTAAAGAACCTGCAATAATAAATGCATGATGAAATAACTTTTTTAGTTTCATATCCTTTGGTTGTGCAATATTGTGCCATGCTGGTAGATTCATACAAAATACTATTACAACAAGCAAAGTATGTGTCACAGCGTATGTACTATGTAATATACCTGTATACAGAATACATAGTAGTAATACGAATATAATGAGCTTTTAAAAACATTTCAGGAATTTATTCCGGGAACTTTTCGAAAGATAATTTAGGACAAGTAGGTAACTACTCAGAAAGAGTGGACCATTTAGTATGTATTTTTTACCTACAAGTATTTTCCACCCACTAATATTGTAGGTATAATTGCTTCGTAAATGAAAATGCTCAGAAACATCTACCAAACATGCATTTGAGACTAAATTAACCAGTTTCACTAACCGTAGACAATGTTTATAAAATTAAATGCAAAAACAATAATTTCTTGAAAGACTCCTGTGGGCCTGTGGGTGAACAGGAGACTATCAGTGTAAAACAATACAACAATGCAGTGACCTGGAATTGGGTTATAAAAGTATGTAGTACAAAGAATAGAAACTGCAGTTCAGCAAACGGAAAGCAATTTAAATGTTGTTTGGTCACATTTTAATGCAAGAAATGGGACCTGAGTTCAGATCATTTACTCCCACTCGCCACTCATTTTTAAGTACATACTTACTACATACCAACCCAGTGAGATAAACAAAACAAGCGATGTTTTGTTTCGTTTTTGTACTTATTAGCGACGCAATGCATTTGTTTTCATCATAAAAGCGTCGGCACTTCATTACACCTGTATCTGCATGAAGAGAGACGCAAAAGATGTGTAAGAGTCTCTTTAGAGAAATGAATTGAATAGAATGAAGGCCATGGCTGCAATACAACTGTTAAAACGGTCTAGTGATATTGCTGGAGCGCATAAAACCTTTAGTTCGTCATAAACTCTGAATGACAGTTCACATGGAATTGAAACGAGTATGACAATGCAGTGTAATAGCCTTAGGAAGGAAAAGAAACTACATACAGAAAGCAATGACTGGTTAACAAGATGGATTATTTTATTACTTAACAAAAAGAGCAAACTAAAACTACTTACTACTGCTGTGTACAACATGTGTTCGCTACAAACTACCATTCGCAAAAACGGCAATCAAACCACCGTTCCACATCCAGCACTCAATACTACTGGCATGACAGTGTTCCATCTAAGTTCATTCCAGCCATTTCTATTGTCTCCCTAAAATGTTTTCCAAAGGAAATAAACAATATTCATGGGAAGCAATTTAGGGGAATGCAATTTCCTGTAAATAAGACATTTTATACTATGTAGTACAATTAATTCTAAAAACATTCAACATTCAAGAATGAGCAGAATGAGATTTTGTCATGGATGTGGGAAATGGAAATTGATACAATACACAGTATATCTTGAAGCAAACCTTGAAAAATCTTTTAGTGTGCACCAGGCTGTAGCTTAGGGGAATCGTCAATGACGATACATATACTTAAAGAGATACTCAACATACTAATAGCTTTCAGGCTCACATTACATTTTATGTACTGTACACTGTACAGTGTACACACATCAATTAGCTGTAGGGTTGCTTGCATATTGCCATTTCATGTGGTGTTACATTATACACACATTGAAAATCTATTCATTATCCAGAAGTTCTGAGTATTACAAACAATATATCCCCATGCAATATTGCATGACATTATGTTCGTCTAATCGTGAATGAGTGGTACGTATAGTCAATAGCAATATTCAATATAACATCAAGTAGGTACCTACAAGATTTACGGGATCAAAATATCGAGTCATCTCAGATACAAGGATAAATTGCATGTATTTGTTGTTTGTATGACAATTAAGTTATCTATGTAGGTTCAGCAAAATGTAGACTCAGCAAAACTACTCGCAACTAACTGTTTTAGGCAACCAAAGCTACTGACTTAAACGAATTTAATTTGTAGTAATTCCAAGTAAACAAATAAGTAAGTACACATATAAAGCTTCTAGTAGAATATTATGCATGGAAACACATTTCCTTCCTGGTATCATCACTGCTTCAATCTTCTGTTAACACAATCCGTACAAATATTTGTAAAAGAGAAAAGTATGTACCTAGGTTTAATATACAGAGTGGAGTAAGTAAACTTTATGAAGGTTATTTATAAGCAGTTGAGCATCTAACAATATTTCATTACCGTTTTTGGCTTTACTTACAATTAGTATTGCTTGCTTGATTTAATATTTTTTGTGTGCAAATCTTTACTGGAAAAAAGTGTAGTATGTGGATGAAAGTCATTCTTTATGGTTAATCTAATTCAGATATTTACTAGGAATGACATTAACCATCTGGCAGGCTTTACTTAAAACACTAAGGTCTTTATAAGCCAACTACATCTCATAAGCTTTGCAGTGATTGTTATAAATTCAATTATTGGTTCTCTACATAGAGAAAAGGCGTTACAACGGCTATATTCTTTGGTTTCCCTACAGCACAATTATGACTAAAGTACTGTCATGTCAGTCAACGATTCGGGAACACTCAGCGTTTGTATGAATGATTGCTAAGTTCTAGCATGGACATTATGATGAAAAATCGAGGATGAAATAATAAATCTCATGTTCTTACTGAAACTGATAATACCATGAACCACTCAACAAGCATGTGGTAATAAACTTCTTGCTACAAATCTCAGTCGAGGACTTTCTTCATCATCAAATAGTGTGGGATGGTAATACAATACAATGGTTGTTGTATGCTAAGCTTAGTTGGTATTACTCATAAAACAGCATCATGATCCATTGGACATGGGCAACACTAAGGTACAAACTTGATATCTGAGTAATAGTGTGAAAATTAATCTTAGTCTTTGTGGGGAATAAAAAACTGTGCCTTATGTAAAATAAATATGCGCAGTTTACCAACTTACTTTATTATCTCTGCATTCACACACATTCTACGTATTACCACCCCATTACTCAGATTTCTTCCTCAAAATTATCATATAAATCCATACGTGCATCAATTCCCAAAGACAATTTCGTGATACATTCGTGAAGCCTTTACGAGTACTGAACTCGCAAAATATGAAAACAAGCGTAATATGAGAACAATACTTAGCAGGTACCGGAGAAAATATTTCATATGATTAGTTTATGTACACATATAACGTTCGTCAAAATACACTAATAATATAATGTGGTTAACATATCGGTCTGTTTAACTTTTCATATAGAAACAGAATGACAAATTGTTAATATTATTATTTATTTGATCAAAAAGACACACATAAAGGGAAACCCACTTCTAATAGGGAAAATAATACGTAAGTATTCATTGTGTGTGCAGTTGAATTTGCTACCACCCACACATAAAACAAAACCTATGGACTTTCACAGTGCAAGCTACACATATGCATTGCTGGTACTTTTACATTTCAATTGTCCTTATTGTAGAAAACAAAGGGAACAATGCTTCACTAAAAATGCACGATTCTTTATCTAGATTAAATGAGTTATGTAGAAAGGTTTTTAGCTAATTATCATCCTACCTATATTGTTTTTAATTTAAATAATTTAGTCTTTGAACTTTGAACTTTATAACTGTAGTGAAAAAGAAACATCTCAGCCAAATAGTTCTAGTGCCTAATTAGTATTTTTTTAACCATACTCCATACATAGTCGTCGTTCTTCATGCTTTTAGCTTTAGGCGAAAGTATAAATTGAAATATACTTTCACCACGCATAAAAATCTCAGTATACACCCACTTCACAATGTTGTGATATATAGGTATAATGCAACTTGAGTGTAACTTAATGTCAATGCGGCCATAAATTCTGTGAAAAATAATCCTTAAGAAAATTGCTGTGATGATGTTTGTAAAACATATTTGTATCAAGACTGTAATTCAGTTTTCAAATGAATACTCATGATTGGATACGAATAGCTAACAACACTAAACAAATCATTACTAACTTGTTAGTTGTCTTAAAGGAAGCCCTTATAAAGGCTACCTATATTTATCTTGGCTAGTAGTTTCATGATGGTTGTCTATTATTTTCTTTTTGGAACATTATGGTATTATGGTACATACATGTAAAGACATCAATGATACGTTAATTTAGGAATTTTACAAATAATTCGCAAAATATACACTACATCTACTAGTACTAATAAAAGCGATAAGAGAAAGCATTAATGTGTTTTTCAGTAATACAGTCACAAAACACAGGCGAATTGCTTAAAAGAATATCCTCGTGATGAAATTTAGAGCACGTCTTTCATATCGTGTGTAGGAGGTTTGTCCAGATTAGGAATAGCAAAGATACTTAGACAAACAGAAACAAAACTCCTGAAAATAATCAACTAAAGAGTTACACTAAACCTTTGCACATTTGCTTTCAATACTACTTGAAACGTAAAATGAAAAGTTCAAGAGAAAGTCAAGCTAACAGGGTTAATTAATTTGTTGTGTTTCGTCACTAGTATCTATGCAATACACAATGAGACACATCC
Source organism: Pogonognathellus longicornis (assembly GCA_034694085.1). Classification (NCBI taxonomy): domain Eukaryota; kingdom Metazoa; phylum Arthropoda; class Collembola; order Entomobryomorpha; family Tomoceridae; genus Pogonognathellus; species Pogonognathellus longicornis. Next base: position 11,086 of record JAQFYB010001005.1, read on the forward strand.
TTTTATCAATCTACTATGGCATTCTGTTTAAAAGTGTAACAAAACTTTTGTGAAAGTAATACCTACGTACACTGGCGTAGCCAGGGTGGGCAAGGGAGCAATTGCCCCCCGCCCCCGAAATCCGGAAAAAATATATAGATTATTTTACCAAAAAATACCAAAAATCACGAAATTTTTCGCGCTACTCACCAATTTTATGTATTTTATGTTCATTGCCCAAAGTAGCTCAAATTTCACTCGAAGCGCGAAAATCAGCACATAAAATATATAGATGTACCTCGTTTTGCGTTCTCCCCCCCCCCCCGAAAACCAAATCCTGGCTACGCCTATGCATACGATCACCTACCTATGTACCTGTTTTCTACCATCATATAACTACAGACGTGGATGGTGCAGTCACATACAGCTGAAGGTAATTAATTTTACATCACTGCAAACTGCAACGTGTATACAGCTTCCAGCTTTCTTTTCTGTGCAAAAGTAGTGTAAAGTATAACTTTTCCTTTCATCTGACAAAGTCATTCCTTTAAAGCGCAAAAATGTGATACACTGGTTCAATTACCTTAATATTTAGGTAGTTTGCTCAAATACTGCTGAATAGCTAAAGTAGGCCGCTGAAAGCAAACAACAGTTTGTGAGACATAGACAGGTAACATGTTTCTTGTGTAATATATGTTTGTGCTAGAATTAAAATATATCTCTTATGTATACATATATACAACTATCGACTCGATTACTAACTTAGGTTACTACTTAAGTTAGTAATGTGAATTCAGCAACAAAAAACAAAATACATTCGTGTTTGGAAACAAAATCTCAATCATTCAAACTTTGAAAACAGTGTCACATATAAACAGTAGGTATATGGCTAAGTGCATTACTTACGACCTCCTGCAAGTATTACTATGCAGATCAAAGATTTGATGATTATATAAGTAAGATCACAAGATTAATTGATTTTCCGAGTTTACGGTTACAATTTATTACATTTTGATAATGAGACGATTATATAGATTACCAAAAAGGTACAGGTGACTTATTACATTAATGCGACATAGAATATCTGTGAAGGTACAGGTAGGTACGGGACAGGTTTCATTGTGAGATTCCTAAATACAAATAGAGTACAAGTACTTGTCACGTTCAATACTTTGTTTGATCATACATAAAGTCACTTTACCATTCATGTGTTACAGTTACAACACATTCAATCGTTATATACATATTACAGTGTGTAGTTTGTTGAAGAACAATATTACCTACCAGGATACAAGAAAACGGTGTTACTTAACAAAATACATGATATAAATACATATAAAACAAACACACAATGAAGCAACATTTAAATACATTCAAATGTTTCAGACAATTTTAGTATTAATTATGTCGTAGCATATTTTCTTTAATACAAAGAATGTTTTATAATAATACGCGTGAAACGTGCGATTTCACTAAGTTAACATTCATAAAAATAAACAGTATAACCTGAGACAAATAAAACTCTTCTTTTAGCTATAATTATATGTATGTGAACATTCATTATAGCTGGCCATGGTGTAATAAACGGACTAATAATGACTAGCTAAACATAATTAAGCGAACAAAAATGTACAGCAATTAAACCTAATTCCTTAATCAATATTAACGTAAAACACAAAAATGTATAAATATTTCGGTTGAGTTATTAATGAGTAACCTAATGTGAATCTGTAAATCTTAAACAAAAACAAATAATGATGACTATAGCTTTATATTCTGTAACAGGTACATCAAAAAAGTACTTATGTGTATCACAATCATTTCTTTGCAAATCACAAACCAAAAATACTTGGGAGGAAACATTCTTCTGTGAAACTGTCAATGCACACGCACACAAAGCACACCTCCACTGTAAAATTGTAAGTTGCATCCAAAACGAAAATGTTCTCAAGCAGTGTCAATATATTATAATCCCAAAGGAAAATATCCATTAGAAAATGATACAATGCATGTCTCACATTACTATTAACTCGTAATAAATTGTAAGTTCAGATCAACATGCATTGTGGACTACAACCATTCATTATACGAATCACATAGAGTGTGAAATGGTAAGCTGGCATGAAACATAGAGAGACTTTGCAAAAAATTTCTTTATACTGCGTGAGCTTTTAGATTGTCATTTCACTTGCTATTGGATAGTGTTCTCTTTGGCAATATATATTTTGTCAACTGATACTTAGGTGAGTCTTAAAACCAGAAGGTTTGTCATGTTTATGTTGATTCTGTACAGAATATCTCTATATACACGACAAGCCTTAACGTATGGAGACACGGCTGTTGTATACCTTTTGGACGTTTTCGTTTTAATTGCATACAAATTGAACATTCATACAGTTGAATTCCTTACGCTCTTTAGGAACAAATGGTTAATTCTGTAGACTATCATCAGTTCATTTAATATCGCTAACATTCATAATGTAATTGCATTTAACAATATCACTCTAGTTAAATAGGTATATATAAAATCTAGATGGGTAACTGTTAAAATTTTAATACAGTAATATTATTTGGTTTTTGTGAGATATTATAATACATTTTCTGAAACGTAGTTTGATACTTGCAATAAGGCTTAGACACTTGAGAAGTTGCTTCATAAGGCTTATCAGTTCCATATTCATTTGTCTTTAAGCAAATGTCATATTAGAGATAATATTAGTACTATACTGCTAGGTTCTCCACTTTGACTTTCTTTTGTCACAGAAAACTTCAATAACTGCAACAACTACAATCTTAAGCTAAACCACTTTATAGAAGGCAAGCTATTTGTATATAATTATTACACAGAAAACGAAATTACTATTACAACAGGTATTCTTATACGTAATTCCTATGAAAAAGGTAAACAATGTCTTCTATTATTTCATAGGTAGTATATTTGCATGTTCATGTAACCCTAATCCTAAGGATGTACCTGATGCTTACTTGCGAAAATAAAGAAACGCCAATTCGTAGGGTGCTATGGTGGTTCCATTTTCAAAGGCCTGGGTGCACATCGCACAATACCAATTGCACAATTGATTCACTTCACTGAATCTTGCCTGTGCAACCACCGCTCCTGAGTCGCATGCAACGTGACTGTGAGAATCCATCATCGTAATCTAAAATACATACAAGTGTAATATATAAATTATACGTGTGTATTGGTTAAAAAAGAGCATCAATTTGAGTCTGACTAAATATAAGACATCTTATTGATCTTATTGTTGCATGGAGATTGGACATACCTTGGAAGTTCTTGATTGATAACAAAACAGAACAGATCTACGGTCAGCTACAAGAATGATGAATAAATCGCTATTATCCCTTTTGTCTACTGGAGGATTGTGTTCAAAATCAGTTATTGATTTTCGGATGTTTTGCGCTAAAGATTCGCCAATCACTCTAGTTTCCAAAATTGTTTTCTAGAGAATAGCAAACAAGGTTATGGTTATGAATGACTTAATCAACTGGAAGCACAAAGACTTTTAATTAGAATTGGTATATTAGAAGATAGGAGGACTTACATCTATCCATTCTGTTAGACGTGGGTACTTACACCTCACAGCCCTTATCGCTTCAGGAACTGTCATATCCACATTATACAGCTCTCCACGCTTGCATAGATTTTCATGGATTTCATTTCCTTCTATTATTGCTTCCGCTAATGACGTTACCAGCATTCGACTCAAGGGTTGATCAATGTATCCCCAAATCAAAATACCGAATTCGTTAAGGCGACCAGCTAACAAGACGGTGATCAGTGTGCACGCATTCGAACCTATATAAAAACATACATGTATTTATGTGGTTTGTATCAGTGAATTAATGTATACAAAATGTTTCATTATGGTGTATGTCTGTATGTGTATAATTGTGCAGGTTTAGTACTCAGTGTTAGTTACCTATAACCCGATCTCCAAGTTGAGACTGACAGAAAGATGTTGGAAACCACCAAATGTGTACACTGCCGTCTTGACGCGCAAATACATCAGGTGTGTACTCAACGTATTTTGCCATATCTAATGATTATTTCCTTTAGCTCTAACGGACCACTTTTAAAACGGCAAAAATAAATATTATCTACAAAATGAACCAGGATCTTCCACTTGGTCAATGTTATTACTCATTGATGGAACGAGTTGTGGGCATTTCTTTACTCCTCCTTGGTTGACACTGGATACACAAGACTTGAGCAGTAAGAAATCTGTTGATCAAGAATAAAGATCACGAATAAATAACTAGAATTTTAATCAATGCATGCAACAAAACTGTGTTGAGCTAGATTATTAAAATTCTATAATTTTAACAAGCTACTCATAAGACATGACCAAAATTCTTTTCGTAGTCATGAATACTGTCTTATACTCAACCTCTGCATAAGTAGTAAAAGTTCTATGCACTGCATAATAAATGCCATTCTTTCTTACACAGCCCACCCTATAGTATAGTCGTTAACGAACAAGATGATGTATTACAGAAGTAATTAGTAATTGACAGGCTATGGTAAGTTTATAATACTTTTCCTTCCATTTTAGTTGTTTAGAAAATGTTTTGATAGAGAGTTACAAAATCCTCATTTAGATTGGTTACACATTTTAAACTATAAAATTGCAAACACAGCAAGTAGTACATGATGAAATTGTGGTTCATGTCATACTTCTCAAAAGGAGTTATACACGAATTAAGTTTTTACAGTAACTAAAACACATACCTTTATTTCCATGCGTAAAATTCAGTTATTCCACTATCACTATGTGGTTTATACAACAATTACGCTTAAATGATTTGGTGTTCACCGTAAGTGGGTCACCGCTTAAACCACTACATAAGGCATACCTTTCTTGTCTTTTTATGTAAAATTATCTGATAGCACCCTTGAAATAAGAGAATATTATGATAAAATTTTTGAATCTTGTCATTTACTAAATTCTAAACTAAATTAAGTGGTAACTTCCCTAATGTCCTATAGAAGATTTAGCTGCACTTTAATCTTTGTACCTACTAGTCACACTACAGACTGTATTTTAATACAGACAAGACACAAGACTACCACCACATAATATTACGCACCTATATATAGTACAGTAGCAGTATAATATAATGGGTACATATATGTATGTCCTCTTCAGATGTCCTAGTTCTTGTTTACGTTACGTTATGTTATGTGTGCACAAGTTTTACACAGGGAAAAACTGACAAGAAGAATACCTATACAGGCTAAAGGCAAAGAAAGTTTTAACTAATTATTAAACATACATTAAAAGTATCAGGAAAAATTCAAAGCTATAGTATGATAAATAGCAGAACTAAAGGTATTTGACGATATATTGATGAATATCATAATTTCATGTAGACATAACATAAAAAAGTTCATAAAAACTATTCGATCGATTGAATGAAATGAGAGATTCTGTGTTTTTGTGTGTAGGTATGTCCACAAACATGCACTTAGGTTCCGCGGGTGAAATTCATATGCTTTACAAATACACACGGTGTGGTCTATGAAACGAAATTAACGAAGAGATTCACACACAAACAATCACATAAATCATACAGCTCGAGTACAACGAGTAAAATCACTTTCACTACAATTCCAAATCGGGTTTCTTTTTTGCTTTCAGCTTTTTCGGATAATTGTTCAGTGGTAATCGGACGGAATCTTGGAGTTGTCAAAGTTAAAATTTTGAATCTGTAAAAATGGCCGGAGTAGCTGGTAACACTCTGCGAGAACTTAGAATTCATCTTTGTCAAAAATCAGCTGCTTCAAAAGGAGTTCGGTATGCTTCATTTTTTCAATAATTTCAAGTGTAATCTTAAAACTAAAACCACTTGCCCTATGGCTTGACCTATGACCTATAGCTAGAAAAGGAGTATTACAGTGTGTGAGCAATAATTTTGTGAATGAATACTTATTTCGGAATTTGATTTTTTTGCAGGGAATGGATCGAGAAACAGTATGTTCCAATGAAGAAATCAAATCCTAAACTACCCATCTTGATTAGAGAATGTACTAACACAACCCCAAAGCTTTTTGCAAGATATGGTAATGTTCCCCTAAATGATATTATTTCCATGCACAGATTAATGTGTTTTAAACTTAATGTACAAATTAACAATCAAAAAAATAAATAGCTAAAGTTGCAAAATATAATTTCTTTCCAGCGTTTGGTCGAGAGAGCAGTGTTGCATTGAGCAATAAATCTGCGTCCGATGTTGGGAAGGCTATCGATTCTCTGGCAAAACCGTAAATGAAGAACATTTTCCCAAAATTAGATGATAAATTATAGCGTGATTGTAAAAACGATATATCAAAAGTTTAAATAAACGTAGTCTTCACTTATTTATATATAATACAAGAACAAGAACTTATATAGTAAATGATTACATAATCTTAATTAGGTAGGTTAAACGCTTGATATACAATCAAATAGTTTGGATTGTAGCAAAAGTAACGAAAATCAAAAGAGTTTGGTACGTTGGCTCTGATGTCTGAGGGGTTTGGAAATGAATGATAAAAGTAAGATGGAACCATAATTTAGATCGTGAAGAAAAGTTTATTTTAGAGCATAAAGTCAAGCGTTTCAATTTATAAAACAATAACATGTTTAATTGTACTTATCCAACTAGTATTTAGTCATTCACTCGTTAATTGTAAGTCAATACATGAATATATTGGCAGTATCATGTATTTACTATTCAATGTTCACCAGTCATGTTTACACTTACACCGAATGCGTTTAACCACATCCATAAATAATCACACAGTTCATTTTACATTTATAAGGATCCATTCTTCGTTTTTATATCATCAAGCAATGTAGACTTCGTTTAACGACCCTTGTCGTAAACTACAATTGCTTATGTTTGACTAAATGTGTAATTATCACAATTATAATAAAATGTAGTTTAATTGGCAGAACCAGAGCTCCTTGATGGGTTGGCTCTAGCAAACCTTTCGTTAATATAGAAATATACCATATTTTTAAAACCTTACAAAATACGATACAATTACTATTATAACGAATTGTCAATCAACCTGCATACGGGGGAAGATACAGCCTTTATCAATGGTATTAATTAACCTCGTACTTGCCTCGTACAATAATTTACTATATCTAATTTCATTTGTAAGTATGTCGAGCAATTAAAGCTCAAACCAAAAGACAAAAATGTTTTTGATAAAAATGGTTAATATTTGCATGCCTTTACAGACAATGCAGTGCACGATTAACACTGCATTATAATAAGTAAGGCACGTCCTATTGCAAGGTAAAAAGTATCGTGGGAAATAGCTTTCACTGTAGAATATTATTAAGTTGATATAATGACAAGTTAAAAGCGTCCATCTACAATCCAATGCAACAAAGTCTTCAACTCGTCTTGATCTTGCAAAGCATCCAACAGCATCTTCTCAATGTTTCGAACCATTGCTACTTTCTGACGGAATTGTAAAGGATATTCAATCGGCATATCCGAAGAATGAGCTCCAGCCTTTTAAATAAAGAATTTAAGACTTTCTCAACATTCATAAACGTATACTGCATGTAAAACATTACGGATAAATTGAGATTTTACTTTATGCCAAAAATTGATTGCAATTGTATCGTCAAGGTTTATAACATGGTGCCACCAATACATAGGTATATATAAAACATCACCAGGGCTGACAATAGCTTCCAAACCTTTAACATCACAGAATCTTGGGAATCGTTGTAAATCAGGTTTGTCCAGGTCCACCTAGATGCAAGATCAACAGAAGACATACATGATCAAATTATAATGTATTTACATACGTATTTTTTAGGTATTGTATCATTGGATGAAATAACAAATAAGGTCGCTCATTAGGTTTATATTATCAATTAAAGAATCGAATTCAAATAATAAAGCAATAATCCATAAGCGTTTAAGCATATAGGCTAAATAAACTTTGAAAGTAGCTTTACCTGTGATTGACGGTCATGGGGGTGATGTACAGGATATGGATATAAGCAAGGAAAGTTTTCAGGAGAAAACAATAAGATTTGCTTTTTCCCCTTCAGTTGACAAAAGAGATTCTGCTGTTCGTCATAATGGCATGGTGTGATGTTAGCCTATGAAACAAACATGCATAAATAAAAAATCCAAAGGTATACTGAGCCCCTTCGAAGCGTTAAAGATTCATACCTAAGATTTATATGAAAATGGCACATGGTAAAATATTACCTCTTGACCTATTAGTAACAAATTAGAAGTCAGTGGGCCCCAGTTCCAATCTCTTTGTTTGTCTTTAGTCCATGACCAATTAAAGCCAACAAAGTCATTGGCTATCTGCGGTCCAACGGTGTTAATTAATGGCTGTTGAAGATATACCCTTTCCTTGGACCTACATCATTTAGATCATGTATTCCAAATATTTACTATCGAAACACAATATTAGAGTGCTACACATGAAAAAATACGACTGTGGTTTCTTACCTATCACTTTTAAATTTGTCTAAGAATTCCTTAAATGTCATATCCTCTCTGCTTATTTCAGGAACAAAATCTCCTCTATAGTCTTTCATCTTTTTTTCGTCGTAATACTTAAAAATGTTATTTTTCGGCTTTGGACATATTTGGTCTACGCAGTGAACTGTTGAATTTGAAGCGCTAGTGCTATGGGAGTCGGAAGATGACGATTGTGTACTACAACCAAAACGATTCATAAACACAGAGTACGGCCCCGGTCCTAAATGTTTTTCCAAATATTCCAAGTCCCACTTAAGCGCTGTAGCCACTAGGTCTGAACCCTTCAGAACTACAGGAAGCTGTAAAGCATAACACAACAGATATATATATATAGTAAAACACCTCAAATCAACATAACCCACTGCTACTTTTTAATGAAAAGGTTTTCATATAAGATTGCTCGAAAGATTTTTATGCATACAATGTAAAGCTAAAGAGCCTTCATCCATTTCTTAAGCATACAGGATTTACAGTATAAAAGATAAATAAATAGGTTTTATACTGAAATGTAAACGCGCAGTCTCAAATTTTCTTGATTTAGAACAAATAACTAAATACCTGTAATTTAATTCGATTTAAAGCTTCTTCATCTTTATGGTCGTAGCAGGGTACTGATTCAGTTGCGAATGCATATGATCTTATGCCTTCTCTTTCCGACGGATTAGTGTCCATGAGAATGTTTTGCCTAGTCTGTAAGTTCTGTAAGAGAGCAAAGACGAATTATAAACAAAAAAAGATCAAATAAATCCACAACAAACATTATGCGCATAATGCAGAAATGTGACATAATTGGACATGTAGCATGCAACTTAAATTATGATTTAGCTCACCTATACACAAATAAACCATAAAATAATTTAGTCAATACTATTATCAATTAAACTAGTAACACATATACACACATTATGTAGGTTTAAATTGCATTAGCACCTTGGGATTGACGAATCTAGTCTTAAAAGATGTCTATGATTATTGTCCGACAAACAAAATTAGAGCCTTTTCTGCAAAAATCATTGGTTAAAAATCTGAAATCTTAATTTAATCCAACAATTTAAACTCCTATAGTAACAGAACTTTTTATACAGTAAGTATTGTGCGGATTTATCATTTTAAGGCTACACGGGAGTCATTTCCATGGAGTCACATGAAGCCTGAAATCACTGCTTAATTTTTTATTTTTCAAACAAGGCTCACGTTTGAACGAGTAGACCCAGAGGATTGTGGTGGGTACCATTCGAAAGGTCATTTCCTGGCGGAGTGATAGAGGTGGGTCATATTTGAAATCGGACCGCTCGTTTGACTTCCATGAGGCTATGAAGGCAAGCGTTTTTCAATTAGTGCATTCAAAAAATCGTGGAGGCCAAACGAGTGAACGGGTGTCTTTGCAGAAAATAAATGTTTTATTCATTTCGTCTTTAACCCTTTTTGGCGCAAAATATGAATTGCAAAAACTTTTTTATGTAGAAGTGTAAAGAATTTTGCAATCATTCATTCCGTGTTTAACTATTATTTGTAATATTTTTAAAGTTTGTTTTTAAAGATTTAATTGTGTTTGCATTTTGTGCGGGGAGGGCGAATAATTTGTCAAAGTTAAGATGGGTAAACAGAAGGATTTAACTTTAAATGATAAAAAGGCAGTAATAAATACCAGGTCCTATTTTTTAATGGAAAAAGCCATTTTGAAGAGAAGGATCAGTGATAGTAAGTAACTATTTTTTATATTATTTAAAAATTACTTAAAATTAGAATTGCTTTAATTATTATAATGGTCATTTATGATTCAACCAATAAATATTTTACATGATACATCTTATTATTTTAGAAACCCCAACAGAGGAAATATTGAAATGTATAAAGAAAAGGACACTACGCTTCAATACGCGTACATCCGAAGCATTGGGTATTTCTTTAAGTTCTGTCAAGAGAGTTAACTCTGAAATGACAAACACAGGCAACATCTCTAAAGCAAGAAAACTCTTGAGTGGACGAAAACCTGTCGTTGTAGATTCATTCACTGAGGGAGTAATAAGAAGAACCTTTCTGAATTTTTATGAAAATAAATCCTACCCAACCATCAAGAAAGTATTATCAAAACTTCTTGAGGATGAAAACTTTCCTTCAATGTCTACAGAAACTTTAAGAAAAATTTTAAAAAAGCAATTAAAGTTCCGTTTTATAAAATTTCACGGAAAGCCTATTCCCTTTGAGAGAGATGACATTGCAGCAGCACGTTATTCATATATACAAAGAATAAGAAAATTTAGAAGGGATGGTTATAAGGTAAAATCATAATATTATGTTAAACTAAATGAATTAATAACTTATATAATAATAAAAATTACATGTAACAATAATTTTTGTAGATCTTTTATCAAGATGAATCATGGACCAACTGTAATCAAGGTCTGGAAAGAGGTTGGCATATGCCGGAGAAAGAAGTGTTGACAATGAATAACACTACCTCGCATGCCGATGTATGGCTGAAAGGTGTAGGCCATATATTTGCGGATCATTTAGTTGGTATACTTGCAAATGATAAAAATAAAATGTAATATTTATTTTAATAACTGTTTCAATAAAATGCATTTTCTATTGTAGGTGGAATTTCCTCCAAACCATCGGGAGCTGGTAAACGTGTCATTATGATACATGTGGGCTCCGAAGATGGATTTCTGAACTGTGGCAAAGCTTTCATCTCGAAAAAGAAAAAATTAGATTATCATCATAATATGAATTCTTCCTATTTCGAAGCCTGGATTAAAGAAGTTCTAAAAGAAATTCCAGACAAATCTGTCCTAGTGCTGGATCAAGCTTCATATCATCGAAGGGTCACAGAAGAAACTCAAAATCCTACATCGAAATGGAGAAAATTTGAAGTAATAAATTGGTTGCAGAAACACAACATTGAGATTCCAGAAGAGTATGAAAGTTTTGAGAAAATGACGCTTCCTGTACTTAGAAATCTTTGTAAAGAATTTTCTATTAAACCAAAATATGTAGTAGAACAATTGATTGAAGCTTGTGAAAAGAACGTTAAACTGTTATGGGTTCCAGTTGCCCACTGCGAGCTTTCACCTATAGAATTAATCTGGTCTATCGTCAAAAGTAAGTTTAGTGTCTATAGTTTTGTAATTCTAAATTAATTCATTTGTAGAATTAAATACATTGTATTTTATATTACAGGATATGTATCAGTAGAAAACAAAACTTTCAACATAAACGATGTTTTAAGATTAAGTCAAGAAGGCATGCAACGAGTTACAGCCGATGATTGGAGGAAGTGCGTGAATCACGTTTTGAAGTTGGAGGAAATGTTTAAGGAGAAAGAACATATAGTAGACGAATTCCGTAGCTCAAACCCAACGAGAATCGTAGTTAATTTAAATTCAGAGGAGTCAGATACTGAGTCAGAAGAATCCGCAACAGAGTCAGAAGAATCTACAACTGAGTCTGAAAATTCTGCAACGGATTCAGAATCATCTTAAAAAATCGACTCTGTTCAGAATACAATAATTCTTTTTCAAAAATAGTCCAGTTTTATAGCGTTAAAAGCAATTTTAGGTTAAAAAGGGTTAAAATGATAAATCCGCACATTACTTACTGTATAAAAAGTTCTGTTACTATAGGAGTTTAAATTGTTGGATTAAATTAAGATTTCAGATTTTTAACCAATGATTTTTGCAGAAAAGGCTCTAATATTGTTTATCGGACAATAATATGAGAGACCTCTCTACCTCCGCCAAGAAATGTCCTTTCGATTGGTACCACACACAATCCTCTGGGTGTACGCTAACAAGAGTTAACGTTGAGTAAAAATTAAAAAAATTAAGCAGTGATTTCAGGCTTCATGGAAAACCATGGTAATAATCGCCGATACCCTTAAAGACGAAATGAATAAAACATTTATTTTCTGCAATGCCAAATAACTTTTCATTTCCAAAAAGGCTCTAATTTTGTTTGTCGGACAATAGTAATCGTCACCTCATTGACCTAATCCGGTTGGCGATTGGTTGGCATCTACTGATGGTTTAATGATAATAAATATAAATTCAATTTCCTACTTTTCTCTTACACAGATCCGGTTCATCAATAATGTGAAAGCAAAGAAAGCAGAAAACATTTAATTTGCCGCGCTGTAATGCACCGTATTGCAAGGAAAGAATGTTTTTATGATGGTGTATGTCAGCTGCTGTATACCCCAATTCCCCACAATGGGGGTTAACTCTTCGTTTCTAAAGTGGTTTATAATGAAAGTACATAGTAGAATTTAGTGGAATAGGAATGCAAAAACCATGTAATGAGATGATTTAGTTTTACGGAATTGTTACACAAAATCTGAAACAGGAAAACTGGTGAAATACTTTTTATATAACAATCTACTCTACTCAATCTAATTTGTGATCAATGATTGATACCCAATTAAAGTATTCTCGAAGGACGATGAGAAATTAGATCGATTCCTAAACCTGATTAGGAACATTTTCTGCATGATGCACAAAAATCAATAATTATGCACGCCATAAATGGCGGAATGAGTCATGTTGCATAATTATGTTATTATGTTGTCTAGTTTAACGAGAAACTCTATAATACATGTTGGTGTGTTGGGTGAATGTTGTCAATGTTGTCATCAACTTATGAATGAGTCACTCCTTTCAATACACAATTTAATTGTTATTAATACTAAATATTTATTAATGGTTAAAGCATTTCCAAATCATTTTGTAATGTAGAGATGTCGACATAGGGCACTTATGTTACGATTTACGAAATTAAATATTATTAGCAATCTAGCGTTTTAATAGATTGAGAAGTGAGTATTAAGTGCCTAGCCTATACATAAACATAATTTTTGCATTTTATAATCCTGATACTCAAATATTCCGTTCATAAAGTGAATCAAAACACAACAGTTGTAATATGTATCTCAAAATTGTAATTGTAAGTACAAATGTCTGATAATCAATTAATTATAAGAATAATAGTAGAAACAAATACCATTACTTTGGGTGCAAATGTTAAGAAAATGAAGCAATAGAAGGAACCTGTGCTTGGCTAGCTTATGATTTGAAAACAACACCGGACACTTCTAATCGTCATAGTCGCCACATTGGTCTTGCTGATTCTTATACGACTTCTCATTCTCTGGATTTAGTTTGATAAGATCGTCGATTCTCAGAATTGTGATAGCTGCTTCAGTAGCAAACTTGAGACTTTTGATTTTCGATACTGCAGGTTCCAAAACACCAGCTACTTTGCAATCACGAACTGTACCTTCGTAAAGGTCCAAACCACTCCTACAAGCAGACATTTTTTTGTAAAATACATTTACGATTACATTTACATTTTGTCTATACTAATATTAATGGAAAATGATTATTTATGAAAAATATACTTACCACTTCAGATTTGCTTGGTCAGCTTTCGTTTGTGATGCATTGTGAAAAGCTCTCAATTTAGCGACCAATTCGGTAGCATCTTGAGCGGCATTAACGGCTAGAGTTTTAGGTATTACAAGAAGTGATTCGGCAAATTCGGCTATTGCTAATTGTTCTCTAGAACTCAAAGAGGTGGCAAAGTTTTCAAGGTATATGGACAGTGCAGCTTCAACAGCACCACCGCCTGGAACAACCTTTTTACTTTCACATACGCGTTTAATAACACATAGCGAATCATGGATCGATCTCTCCATTTCATCAACATAGAAATCATTAGGTCCTCGCAGAAGAATAGATGCGGCAGTACGACTTTTTGGCCTGAAAAGTCATTAAAATATTTTCAATGAATTTCGAATATACTATTCAGAAGCTTTATTTAAAGAAAATTAAATAAAATACGTTTAAATATCGACTTACTCTTTTATGAGAATCAATTCATCGTCACAAATGCGATCTTGAACAACTTCCTTTGCTTCCCCTAAGAAAGAAGCTTCAAAAGTTTCGTCTCCGTCAAGATTAGCCAGAGATGAAAGGAGGGTTGCTCCAGTCGCTTTTGCAATTCTCTTTAGATCAGCTTTCTTACATCTACGGACGGCCATGGCACCAGCCTCAACGAAATACTATAGACAATAATTAATAACGAATACATTACATTTTCCGATTTAAATGTTTGATTGATTGAATAAAAAGTAAATAGGTAGCAAGTAGGGCTACCAAAATACCTTTAGGCACAAGTCATCAATTCCACCGGTAACTAAAATTACATTCGCTCCCGCACCGAGAATCTTCATACATTTCTCTTTAGTCATGTCCGATTCTCTCAATCTAATAGCCTCCAGTTTAGCTGGCTCATCGACCAAGACTTGTACTCCCAACTTCATTTTAGCCTTCTGGAGAGAGAAGTCAAGGCAAGCAATCTTTGCTTTTTCGACTTTCTTCGGCATCAGTTGTGATGCTACTGTGCAATTCAATGCGTAACCATGAACCAAATAACTTTCCCGGGCACTTTTTCCATGAGCTTTAAGAACATTGATAGAAGTGATTGGATAGACTGCATTTCCTTTCGAATCATTATATTTCACTGCCTCACATGCATCTACAGCCATTTGGCCAAAAAAGTCTGAATCACTGAAAAGAAAATAGCAATAATTAATATTAAATCTTTAATTAAGCTCACGATAAAAATAAGCTCACAAAAATAATATTATTATATCTACACTACTTAACTTAAAAAAGTAAGCTTTATTTAGTACTTACGCTCCAATGAGTTTGCTCGACATAGATGTCCGTGCAGCATTAATCAAACAATCTTTTCCCAATTCAGCCACGGGGATTGTTAAATTTTCAGCTATGTAACGGCATGCCTCCCTTTAAATATAAATGACTTTCTATAAAACAATGCATATAAGTTGAATATTTAACAATTTACAGATTAATAATTTCAACTCACTTGCAAGCCAAACGGTAACCAGAAATGATCGTTGTAGGGTGAATTTGCTGCTTGACAAGTTCATCCGCATGCTTTAACAATTCAGCAGCAATAATTACTACTGATGTGGTTCCATCCCCAACCTCTTCATCTTGTAACTGAGCTAACTCCACCAAAACTTTTGCTGCCGGGTGTTCAACTTCCAGTAATTTCAAAATAGTTGCTCCGTCATTGGTAATTGTGACATCTCCGATATCATCCACCATCATCTTGTCCAGACCAACAGGACCCAGCGATGTTTTGACAATGTTTGCGATTGAAGAAGCAGCTAAAACTAAATCAAAAAAGGATGTTAATATTTAGTATCATTGATTTCACTTATAATTTATTTAAATGATTATATATTTGACGTTATTGCATTATATTCATTTAACACGCCAAAGTATAAACTTTTATCAAAAGATCCATTTTTAATCTTCAATCGTGACGTGTGACGTGACAGATTCAGTAACGCTGACGTACTATTTCAATTTTTTAATTATATTGTATTTGTAAATCATAAAAATTATTGACAACTCCCAAAACCAGAAACCGTGATTGCTTGCTAAAACTCCTTGACGGTTGACCGGTATGTTACTCATTTTGTAAATATAATTATTAATCTTACCATTTTGAGATCTAACTGACTGCCCGGTCGTTCTTGACCCGGCAAATGAAAGGGCTGTAGCCGTCGACATAATTTCAGTTGAAGAATTCGGGCAATTTGTGAAATTCTAAATCCGTAAACTCAAAGGATGCAGAGTTTTGCAGACTACCAAGATCAAGATCACAAAATCCAATGTAATGCAATACAAACAATGCAATGCACTAATGGAGAATGAGAGAATGAGATAAATGTAAATTCCCTTGCCTCACCTCGCCGCAGTTTATTCTCTGAGACAACAAATGAGTTCAAACGATCCGCCAACTGAACCAAGACTCTTCTAGAAACAATCTTCTATACGTGAATCATGTCTCTGCACCGCCAATTACATTTAGACAGTCGCCCAAGGATTACATTTTTTTATATGAGACTTTTTGACATTTCATTGTAAGTGAGATTTGACAGAAACCCCATCATAATAATATAGGTATTCCTTTTCGCAGCAGATCCCAGACACCAGAAGAATGAGAATTTCCTGCACTAAAATGTAAGGGCGATCCTTGTGTATAATTTCATGAATTTGGCTATGCCAAAAAACTAAATGCACAAAAATACCCAAATTGTTTATTATATGCTAATGTGCGCTGTAGACATTATCATGTCTAATTATGTTTTTACCGTATTTACTCTAATAAAAGCCCTAAAAGCAGAACAATGTACATTCCAATTTCCAACGGAAAGATATTTCGGGTTGAGAGACAGCTTACGTAAATCGTTACACTAATGAAATTTTTTAAGGATGCATGCGGTACAAAATGGTAGGAAAACAAAGGAAGTACACTATGCAAGGAGAATTTCTAGGAAAGTACGGTGAAAGCACAAGGTGAAAGAAGCTTTCTACCAAGGTAAAGAAAGTGCGGTAAAAGGACTCTGTGAAAGGAGAATTGTGTGAAGATAAAGAAAGAACGGTGAAAGTTTACAGTGAAAGGAGATTTTCTACGTAAGTAAAGAAAGCTCAGTGAAGGTACGCTGTTAAGGGTTAAGAAAGTAGGGAAAAGTAAATAGTGAAAAAAGATTTTCTACAACATGTAAGGGTATTTATTGTTAGAGAAGTCACCTATGCAGGTTAGGTATACACAAATGGAAAACAAATCAGTTTATTATGAAACCAATTATTATTATGTCGACAATATCTGCTAATCTAAATTCTAAATCTTAATCATGTTAATCTTGTTAAGGAGCCTTTAAGCAGAGTTCCATACTAAATCCTAACACATTTATTAGCTTGCTTATCCAACTGGCTATATAATTAAATATTACCCATAATATGCGAAATGTCAAAATATATTTTTTTAAACATGAATGAGCTTGTCTCTTTAACAGCACCTCGTTAATTGTATGCTTTTTGAAATGACTTTTTTTGTGGCAGTCAGAGTGCATCCAGCCAGCCAGGTCAACAAATGCAAAACATATATTTGAATTTTTACGCAATGTAATTAATAAATGTGTATAATAAAGAAACCCGAATTTTATTGTGGCATGCATTTGGCCATTACCTGTATATTACATTCATAAAACATCTATCCATAGATAAAATGTAATGTATATATATCTACGTGTGGCTACATCATCACAGTGCAGTGTATTTTGAGTTTTAGGTGAAGGAGATCGAAGATCTAATTTTTATGAGAATCATTTTGGACCAGAGCATTTATGTATATATATATAACAGAAATGTCTCTGTCGCTGTGTTCTGTCTGTCCAAATTGTTTATTGGGCCAGCATTTCTAGCTCTTTAGGATCCTTTTTACCAATGCAATAGTTCTGCTGATTCTGATCTCTATAGATGTGAGGATGGCTGTATGAAACCGAAACCAATAAAACAGCACCAACTCAACTCGTTTTGTGGCTATCCGTTTGTACAGTCTGTAGTCTGGTTTCTTGTTCTTGTACCTGGAGTCTGTGATTTGAGTCCGCTGCTGCTCGCTGCATGCATGCAGACGACTGTTTTTGCGTGCAAGAAACAACTCCTGCTGCAAATGAATGCCACGAATACAAGATTCAAGTGTGTTCTAAAAGTGACACTGAACTCTCAGCTCAAATGAAATACAATTCTCTGACCAATCTGCCAAATCTTTCTACATTTTGGAATTGCTGTTTGATTGATCGGAAATAAAAGGTGGTAAGTTGTTTTACAATCATTTAAATCAATATTTATTTTTTAATGTTTGTTCTGTTTAGTTGTGGTTAACATTGTGTGCGTTGATGTGCAGGTGGTAAAATGCTAATGATAAATAAAGCTGCCGGCAAGGCACACCGGTATAATAAAATGTAATCACAGGGCTATTAAAGAGATTAATTTGCTTAAGTTGATTCTTGATTTGATTGCCCAAATGTGGTCCTTGTACAAATATACATTTGCTAATTTAATGTGCATTTTTGACATTTTTTGACAACAATTGTGAATTGTTTTTTTTGCTTTCAACTTTACAGTTTTGCCTTTTTGTGCTTTGCCTGAATGGTATAGTCCTAGTCATTATTCGGTTCGAATCTGGACTGAGTCTTGTCAGAAGAATCATATTTTGCATTTTGAAACAACAGCTCCAGCCACCAGTATCCAGAACCGGCGTCGCAAGAAGTGGAAGCAATAGACAAAACTACCTGAAGTATTAGTAATTGGGGAAGTTAATTGATGTCTAGCCACTACTAGGTGTTATTCTTGTATTTGCCTTTTCGGATTGTGAATTCCAGAACCTGGACATTTATCGACATGGCTTTAAAACTACTGAAAAATAAAACGGGGGAGACTTCTGCTCAGAAATATGAAACATTGCTCAAACTTGCAATTCTTTCACTAGGAGCAGTTTTATGTAAGAAGAATAATATTATTATTAAAATTATTCAACCAATATTTTGTTGTATGGAGAAATTAATTATAATTCTTTCTTTCAGCTTTTTCTACGAGGCTGTTCTCAGTTTTGCGTTATGAAAGTGTTATACACGAATTCGATCCGTACTTTAACTACAGAACAACGAAATATTTGGCAGAAGAGGGTTACTATTCATTCCATAATTGGTTTGACGATCGAGCTTGGTACCCGTTAGGTCGTATTATTGGTAAGCTTGTCCTTCACATGCAAAGGCATAAAATTGAATAAATTAAAAACAAGACAGTTAATGTCAATTAATTTCAAGTATTAGGTTGTTATTAATACTTAAATTCTTAACCATGAAAATTACGCAACTTAAAATACCTATATAAATGATTGCAGGTGGCACAATATACCCTGGACTTATGGTGACATCCGCTATTTTCTATCATGTTCTCAACTTCTTCAACTTTGCTGTTGATGTCCGAAATGTCTGCGTATTTCTGGCCCCCTTGTTTTCTAGCTTCACCACCATTGTCACATATTTATTAACCAAAGAACTGAAGGTAGTTTAAAGATTATATTCATACCAATGTAAATAAATAACCCACCCAAAATGGGGGTATTTTATTTTTATTGATTTATTTTACATTCCCATCATATTTGATATAATTATTATTGAGGCTATATGTAGAGTGTAGTCTAAAGCCACTGTCATGTATCTGCAAATCAAAACTTGCGATTTTTGACAAATATGTTGTTAGTATCTTTTTTAATTGGATTTTGAATATTTCAGGGCGAAGGTGCTGGTTTAACTGCTGCTGTTATGATAGCCATAGTTCCTGGTTATATTTCCAGGTCCGTGGCAGGATCATACGACAATGAAGGAATTGCAATCTTTTGCATGCTTCTGACTTACTATACATGGATTAAAGCTGTTAAAACGGGTTCTGTGTCCTGGTCAGCCGTGTGTTCTGTGGCTTATTTCTACATGGTCTCATCATGGGTAAGATTTTATTTAAGATTTGAAATTACTAAAAGGTTTTGAAAGTTTTGAAATTACCTTCTGAAACAATGTATTCCATAAAGGACGTGTACCTAGCTACTATGCTTGGCATTGACATGCATTTCATAAAATGTTTATTTAATTCAGTATGTCAAATTCTGGAATTTAAAATGAGTTTTTCCGATTTACGTAATTCTTTTGCGATGTAGTTTCAAAAGTGTATATTTATAAACTTGTTGAAATTATTATTGTTATAATATTTGTCTCAATTTTGACAGGGAGGTTACGTATTCTTAATCAACCTGATCCCACTCCATGTGCTCACTCTGATGATAACTGGAAGATTTTCACATAGAATTTATGTAGCATACAGTACACTGTACTGCATCGGGACCGTGTTATCCATGCAGGTATTATCAATGTGGTAGCAGAATTAAATATGCCGAAATAATGTTATCCAGTTGAGATTATCAATTCAACATTGTTGTAACGCTTTTTACAGATCCCATTTGTTGGATTCCAGCCTGTTCAAAGCTCAGAACACATGCTGGTATGTACTTTTGTTATTAAAATGTTATATTCTACGCTATACTATTATTCGAGCATACACATTTTTTATTTAACTTTCGGTTAATACCTAAAATAATTTTTGTGCTCAGGCTTTCGGAGTCTTCGGTCTTAGTCAAATTCTGGCATTTATTGACTATTTGAAGTCAAAACTGAATCAAGAACAATTTGATATTTTGTTTCAAGCCTTGTTCACTTTCTTTGGGCTCGTGATTGTTTCTTCGGTTTCAGTCTTATTCATCACGGGTAAGTGAATTTAATTATGTCTATTATGGAGATATATTGGCTTCCTTTTTCTAAATTAAATATAATTACAGGTAAAATTTCACCTTGGACTGGTCGTTTCTATTCACTGCTGGATCCTTCTTACGCGAAAAACAACATCCCAATTATCGCGTCCGTATCCGAGCATCAGCCTACTGCATGGAGCTCATTCTATTTCGACTTACAGCTCCTGGTTTTCCTTTTCCCCGTTGGACTATATGTCTGCTTTGCCAATCTTAATGATTCAAATATTTTCATAATCTTGTATGGAATTACAAGCATTTATTTTGCTGTAAGAATGTTAACAAACGTTAATCATAGAAAGTACTGAGTGATTATTATGGCTGTGCGTTACATAGATGTTGTAATAATGTTTACGCTGCTTTCTTTTTTAGGGTGTGATGGTTCGTCTAATGCTTGTATTGGCTCCAGTTATGTGCATTCTTGGTGGTATTGCTGTTTCTTCGTTGTTGAACAAATACATCAAAGATATTGATCAAGGTGGTAAAACATCACAGCAGGAAAAGCGAGTTGGAAAGAGTAAAGATGGAAGTCAGCCAGGCTCAAAAAGAAACGAGGTTATAAGACAACTTTTTTGTATGAAATATGCAAAGCACACTTAAAAGGCGAGTTTGTTTTAGTAAATGATCCATTTTGATTTGATTTAGATTTCTATCGCCTTTGTTGGAATGCTCACCTTTTTTATGGTTATGTATGCATTTCACTGTACATGGGTGACATCTGAAGCGTACAGTAGTCCCAGTATTGTTTTGTCGGCACGATCGTATGACGGATCATTGATAATCTTTGACGACTTTCGAGAGGCGTATTATTGGCTGCGTATGAATACCCCAGAGGTACACATGAAATTATTGTACATTAATAAATGTTATAAAATATACTACCTTGTTGCCGTTGTTGTTAAAACTTAAAAACATTTTATTTTGTTCCATTAGGATGCAAAAATTATGTCTTGGTGGGATTATGGGTACCAGATAACGGCAATGGCCAATAGAACTATATTAGTGGACAACAATACTTGGAACAACACTCACATTTCTCGAGTTGGACAAGCAATGGCTTCGCCTGAAGAAAAGGCATATGAAATCATGAGGGAATTAGATGTTGACTATGTACTTGTAATTTTTGGCGGATTGACTGGTTATTCTTCAGATGGTATGTAAATGTTAATAATTATATATTAAACAAGTTATGTTCCATGTTATAACTCTACCAGTTATAAGATGGATTGTGGCATTGACACTATAAGGTTTAATCTAAAAAATAACTGTACTGATTATTTTATTTTTTAGATATCAATAAGTTCTTGTGGATGGTTAGGATTGGTGGTAGCACTGACAGAGGTAACCACATTAAGGAACAAGATTATTATAGTCCGTCAGGAGAGTTTCGCGTGGACCGGGAGGGCTCTCAAACGATGTTAAACTGCTTGATGTACAAAATGTGCTACTATCGTTTTGGCCAAATGTATACTGAAGGAGGAAAGCCTACCGGTTATGATCGTGTCAGAAGTGCCGAAATCGGAAATAAGGATTTCGAACTGGATGTGCTGGAAGAAGCATACACAACTGAACATTGGCTTGTAAGGATTTATAAAGTAAAGGATTTGCCGAACAGAGGATCTCGTTAGGCCGTGGATGGACTCAGCTGAAGCACTAATAAATAATTTATAAACAACACAGACGTCAGCAAGCATCATGTCAAATAGCAAGGATAGCTTGCTTACATTTACGACTATAGGTTTTCAGGATCAACCACTTAAAAGTATATTATTACTGTGTGTCCATTTGTTACAAGATGCATAAATTGTAGTGATTTTGCAGCACGATATTTACAGTCATACCGTTTTGAATTTATGAAATAATCCAATCTTGTTATCTTTTCAAAATTACTGTTCGTCAGACATGTATACCTCATGTAGTGACTCCTTCCTGACTGCTAAGATTATTATTCAACTCAACCACTTCTGTTATTATGTACTTTGTGTATGGGACATTGGTAATTTAACTATAATACATATTATAGTTCACATGGTGGATTCAGTGGATTCGTCTAGTAGAACTATTTCTATTATTGTTATATATTTATGATTGTGATAAAGCATATGAAAGCAGTTTTTACATGCAGAAATTCCAGATTATCCAATTAAATATTAATAATATGTATACTACTTGTACTATGTAAATATTATGTGTGGGAATAAATGGTGGATGTAACAAGTTTGATTAAATGTGTGAAGGAAGGCGAGACAATTTTATGTGGAGATTTGTCGACACTTTATGTTATGTGACTTAAGAGTTAACAATCCTTTCTTTTAGCATGGTCAGAGACTCAGATTATGTTAGATTAGTTAGATATAAAATACTTTTAAGTGTGTATTCGTAGTCTCGTGGTCTATAGTTGTCAAAGGACAAGTATCATTAAGTAGTTACTATTTATTGGTATTTTACAATAATAATTAATAATAAAATTACTTATGTCTGCATGGCTAATAGTTATATTATAAAATGGCTCTCTGTGAACAGGGAATTATTTTGCAAATCAGTAAATATGATATGAGAACGTCATTAATTTACGGGTAGGCGCTGTTTGGTTCTATCAAAATCCTGGATTGTGGTTCCAGTAGTGTTCCAGTAGTCTTTTAAAAAAAACTCGTGAAGAGGATTACCTACAGCCTTTTTTGGTTCTTTTGTTCGAGAATGATATGTATATAAAAGGTATTGGACTCTCGATTTCCATCCATATGCAATTATGCACGTAGTGGTGAGGTGACTCACCATTACTCACCAACAAGCCACCACATGACAGTGACGATACATTTTTGGTACGTAGCAAAGATACCTATAATAGGATTATAGGATCCTCGTAATATTTATTTTGCATGCAAAATGTGTTACATAGTTTTAGTTGTATTATACGTGGAAATACATAACTTGAAACACGAAATTGGAAAAGTATGGAGCTAATAGTTATTGTGATAGTGAAACTTCATTAGCCACCAAAACATACACAAAATTACAGTTCATCTTTATGATCCACGAATTCATACTCCACTTAACTTCACTCATTGTCATTTCATGCAATATGATGCAAAAGGCAAAATGCATCTTTCTGCAGTCTGCAGTCTGCATGTAATCTGCACCCTTTTCATTGCATAGCTGTTACGGGAGGTTACCATGTGATATGAAAACGAAAGAGTTAAATGCGCAGTAGCAATTATATCAGATGTTTCAGTGTCATGGCAAATACATAGTCCTAGTCCTCCTTCTTGTTCGTCGTATTTCAGCTTTGTACACAGAATAAATATCATAGCGTTGTAAAAGAGAATGCAAACTTCATTCTTTGCATGACAGTGCATTACTTTAAGGTTATTTTTTAGGAGTTTATTAAGTTAATAATTTTATTATGCAATAGAAATGCAAAAAATGGGGGAAAAAATTCGTGCGAATTTGATACATTTAGGCTGATTCTTTCTCGCTCGTTTTGGGCAATCACATTGCTATTTTATGTGATGGTTATTTCCATTAATAAAAGAAAATTCTACTACGAGTAATTTCAATTATTTTCTATTTACTAGCTGCATCTACTATGATATAATATTCAAAATAACATTAATTATCGAAATTGCAGCCGAACCAGGGTTGCTATTCATACTTAAATCGTGACTATTTTACTCAAAATTCTGATGAGAACGCAAAAATTCCTAAATTATACTCAAAAGTCTCCAAAATACAAAAAATAACTAAATGATTTTCTATATTTTTTATTATTTTCAATTTTTGTTAATTTATTACTACAACAATATTCCAATCATTATTTATTTGTTATTTTGCATTGTTAACATTGAAAAAGAATATTTAATCAAATGTTTTTGCATTTTTAAAGCATTGTCTATGATTGATGATGATAGTCAAAGGGCAGCCCTGATTCGAATTATGGTCTTTAAAATCCATTGATATGGGTAAAAATGAAATAAAAAGACAGGTAAGAGGCAAGTGTGTGGAAGTGATCTATTTTGTCGTTACATTTCGAAATTTTTGTAGCTTGTAAATTTGTAATACTTATGCATACTCAAATTTAGTTGTTGCGACTTCCAATTCTTCGAGGTATAGTCTAGTCCTGCCACAATAAGAGTAGTCTCAGAAACCTTGAGGCGTCGCAGAAGAACAAAGGGTCCATTGTATTATTTTCAATGGGCGTATTGTTTACGATGAGAGGCCTTAGGTTTCTCCAGAGCAATACAAGAATAAAATAACTGCTTTCAAGCTTGCTAGAGTCTTATGTTCAACATGAACACATTTCATTGGCGCAAAAATGTATCGTCGTGCAATGTTGATAGGCTGTATTGGTTGCTATTGCTACGCCCTCCTCAGTGTGACTCATACACACGGGGTCACTCTTTGTGTAATATTCGTTCTGTGCATCCTGTAGCAAAATTCTACTTTCCCCTCTCCCTTAACGAAGTAATACGATGTTTTTGTTTTGCAGAGTGTTGGTTCGTGCACTTTGAAGCAGTCTCGTTACGTATAGTTGATGAAGTTGATGTTGAAGAGGTGTGTACTTTACCATAAAGTTTCTGCTACTACGTTTATTGCAAAAGGTTAAAAACTTAACAAGGTACGTTCTTTTCCATTCTTTTAGTCATCTTGTCTTTTAAACCCTAGTTATCATATCACAATCATTAAATCTGGACAACTACATTAAATAGCCAGCAACTGTGTATTATTATTGACAGCTGATTGTTCATAATTTTTAGGTAAAATTAATCCATGATCCAATAATTGATTTTTGCAATGTATTTGTAATTTGGATTGGTGTTTGCGAATCGCAAAAGTTGGTTGAGCAAGCGGAAAGAGCCTAAAACTAACAAAACAAAAGCATAACAGACAGTGTAGATAATTTTGCTTGTAACTTGTTTGTTTGTATGTACGTACGTAGTGGGCTGTGTTTGTGTATTGTTTAGTGGGGTTTGTGTACATTAAGTTGTAAGTATTACAGTGTTAAGAAAAATTATTTTTAATGGGGTTTCTTCCATGATTTATTTATAATGAATTCAGTTAACAACATCTGATTCTGTTTATTATTGTGAAAATTGAAAAATTAAATAGGAATGATTAAAATTTAAATAGGTATGATATAGATTGTTACATTCAGCATTCTTGGATGGAAATTAAACAGTTTAGTTAATATAGGAAAGTTAGTAGGAATAGAAATAACTAGGTTTGCACAAGTTGTGTACATTATAGTTGATAGTTGGGTAAAGGATTGGACTATGTATTAAGTTGTATGCATAATATTTTGTATAATATACATTTGCATTGCAGCGTGCAGACACATATCTAACTACAAATGGCAATCAGACAAAGAGAGAGAGTTTAACTATTTAGTCAGGAAATTATAGTCACGTAATCTAGTCCTATAATTACTCAAGTCTGGAATTTTTATTATTCATTGTTTGTAACTTGTAAAATTGTTTTATTTCTTTTGTAGTAATTTACTTTGAAGACACTGTTCTGCCATCATGAAATTCCAGTACAAAGAAGACTACCCCTTCGAGAAGAGGAAGGCAGAGGGGGAGAAGATTCGACGTAAATATCCTGATCGGGTTCCTGTAAGCTATTTTTTAATTTTTCAACAATGACTAATGTGTAATGTGTATTAAGTTATTAAGTATCGACGTGATTGGTCTGATTGCTAAACTCGTATTGCAAAAGAATAAGTTGACGTAATGGCAATGGCTATTTTAAAATAAATCTCTTTCTGACTGATTTCAGGTAATCGTGGAGAAAGCTCCAAAAGCTAATATTGGAGATTTGGACAAGAAAAAGTATCTGGTGCCATCGGACTTAACCGTCGGTCAGTTCTATTTTCTCATCCGCAAGAGAATTCACCTTCGCCCTGAAGAAGCCCTCTTTTTCTTTGTGAACAACGCTATACCCCCGACTTCTGCAACAATGGGGTCACTATACCAGGTTAGAATATATTGAAAGCTACTTAAACACTAGCTATGGCTAGCTGTGTGTTTAATATTTAACACAAAATTATTTTTCGTAGGAACACCACGAGGAGGACTTTTTTCTCTACATTGCCTACAGTGATGAAAGCGTCTATGGATCTGACGTTTAGATATCTATTCATGCCTGAAAATATAACACAAACTCTACATCCAGTTTGCATATTAGTGTATTTTGTTAAATCTTCTGGAAATTCCAGGTGGTGTACTAACAATGTGTATACTTTCCATAACGCAATATCCAAAAATGTTTTAAGGCATAATATTATTATTACTGATTACCGTTTCCCTTCTTTTGAGCATGGTCCATAGGCCACACTCATGGATGGTTGTAAATATTAGTTTACTCCCCCAAAATTTTTTACTTGTATTGCCTAATATGTATTACCTTTCTGTGTGTAGATAGTATCTAAACAAACGTACCCAGTAATCCATAAGCGCATAATACCACATCATTTTCTCAAATTCAAAGTAGTAGTTAAATTCGAAATAAATATTATTATTGCTTATTTCTGTAAAAATCAAGTGCTTATACTTAGAACGCTTTTATTATCTAATTGTCGGAAAATAAGCCATTGTAAGAAAATAAATAAAGAAAATGCCAAAAAACTTACTTTGTAATAAAATGTACAAAATTTATTGCCTTCTTAACCAATCAACGGCAACAACAATACATTATTTGCTATAAGTAAGACGATATCTGTAAAACATCTTCAAAATGTGGTTCATTTGCTCACGTTAAGCTGAGTGGCCATTGGCATAGCTGAGCAGCCTGGACAGCTATGCAAAACTTCGTGTAAGAAAAGATCACAATCCAAACAGAATTTCTTGTTGCATCGCTTGCACCTATAAATCTGGCAAATAAATTGCAATTTTGCAATGTTAACATTACAGTCACTCTAATAATTACCTTCTGGCTTGAAAACGTGTTTTTTCACTTTTGGATAAGAACGTTGGAGATGAATCTACTTCATATAATAAGCATTTTGAGAAATATACTTTTCATGAAAATCCGCCGTTCCGGAGTTATGG